>QVRM01001421.1:287500-509411 GCA_003439945.1 Dermanyssus gallinae
ATCTATATAGTTAACCCCACCTTTATTGTTGTCGCATGTACAGGTAACTGAACGTAGATGGTATTTAGAATGCGCACAATTCGCTATGGGTAAGCGTTGGCCACCTTGGCCGACTTAGCGACAACCTGGGTTATTGCACTATTGCACCTGAACGAGTCTTCATTTAACGAATATCGAAGAGCTCCTCCAAGCAGTCCGAGTGCCTCTTCCGAACTCAGTAGTAGTTGAGATATGTTTTGCGGCGTAGTTGAGCACAAACAAATGGCAGGTTGACAATTGATCCTGTACGCAGTCGGACTCTCCAGAGATAACGATTCTAAGCATTTTGTGGACATTCTATATCCCGGTTGTCAACCGACAACCAGGCCTGAGATCTCTCTGATATGAACATGATAACTGGTTGAACCACTTCTATGTTCAGGTCAAGGTATGGTCGCAATTTTCATATTGTACAGTGCTCGAAGGATCCGATTTGTCAGCCCGGAATCTCAGTTACTGGTGGAATGGTGGCCTTGGAAATCACGACAATTTTATATGCACACGGCAAGATGTTTTATCGTAGTCTTCGCAACAGGCTATACTCCTCCAGTGTAATAGAGAAATTTAGCATTTCCCTGCTCCGATGGAGCACACAACTTTTGCTAAGGTATATGGAGAATCCTATTTTCGCCGTCCACCGGATGAAGCGTGCAGCAGTATCTAAAACAATATTGTGGGTTCCTGGGTTCTTGACAAGCGCATATATGTTAAAGTCGTCAGCACGTTTTTTGAAGCGTACTTTCGGTATGAAAATGTACTTTAGTAAGTCCATATATCGCGAGGCTGTCAAGGACGGTGCCTTGTCTTCTCCTTCTTCTCGTCTTCTCTCTCTTATTCTTGGAGGCACTTGCACCTAACACGAGAGATTGTTACCTACTTTCACTCTAATGGTGCGTGATCTAAAGAAGTCGGACACCCAGAGGCGGAGGCGAGGTTCAACTCTCATTGGCAATAAGGGTGTCAACGCCTTCAATGGCAATCTTTTAATCGGTCGGTGTGTGTTGGTTTACGCGTCGGGCAATGTCATTAAAGGTATCTTATACGCACTGAGTTGTCGAGCAGCGCCCGGATCCACTGCTAGCTAATTCGTGACGAGTTCTTGAGAGTGAGCGTAGATCTTATGCGCAATTACGCTCTGCATTGTTTTGTTCAATACGGCAGGTAACGATACTGGGCGTTTAATTGCACGCTTCGTCTGGTTTATTAATGACTGGTTTATATATAAAACGCGTTTTAATTTTTCGCGTAGTGAACATTGAACTAAGAATCGAATCTACACGCGGATGACACCACCAAATTGATTTTCCCACAGACGGTGCGAGAAAATGTCGAGCACAAGCACATTGGTTCCACAACAGCTGTACCCAAAAATCTGGCTGCGTATTGCTTTTTGTACAACTTACAGATTAAGTGCACAAAAGTGCCTTGAAGGGCTTCGGTCGACTATTGAGAATAAAACCCTTATACATAGCGGGTGTGTGTGGATGGTACATTTCATTTAGTAGTACGAACGTTAAGAACGTCCAATGACGTTGTATGCCAAGTCCCATAATAAAATCTTGCACGACCACTCCGGACTCACCAAGAAATCTTCACCCAATGCGTATCTCGTGATTTGTCACAAGACTAAAAAAGGGCACGTGTTTTTCTGGCTCGAAAATATGTGATAATACAAAGGTCGGTCTTTGTTGCTTTCGAAATTCGCCACAAGTGATTTTAGAACTTTCGGGCTGACCCTCCGCCAAGATTTAACGTCCACGGGACACACATAAATATAAATATACGGACCCCCATAAATATAAATATGCAACGGTGGGGCTCAAACCTGCGCATCTATGTGTCTGCTCTGGTCTGCGAGGCGCAGGCGAATGGACTACGCCACCGGGCTCGTAACAAGTGGTGGGACTTGGGTGCATTTTTATAACCCACTACTCAGGTCCCCGAGCTCGCAGTGGCCAGGCATTCGAGCGCCTCCACTCGCAAAAGTGAAGTCGAACTAGAATGAGGCTGTACAGTGACGATATATTGATATATTGCAGAGTGTCTATCAAACAATTTGAGTGCGTTGACCAGGAAGAGCTATAATGAGGTGTCGCCGAAATTGATAGAATTTTATTTGAACGATGCTCATTGAGAATAGATGATAAACCATATACCGCTGAGAGTCAGCGGCGATGGTGTCACAAGGGCTGTTGGGGAACCCATAGATATCTCAACATGTTTGGCCTTCAGTGCATTGAAAACATGCTGTACGACAATTCCAAGCCTGTAGGGGACGGAGGATGGTAGACTCAAAAAGTACCTCTTTAAACATGTTTTATTTTCTAGGCGATGATTTGTTTATCACGACAACACTAGTGAAACACGGAAGTTTTTCTCGCCGCATCTTGCGTCATACTAGTAAAGTATCCAGCTTAATCGCCCGACTTTGTGCCGTGCGATTCCTTTCTCTTTCCGATAATTTAAAAAAATGGCAAGAAAGACGTTTCGACTTACGCATATCGGTACTTGAAGCCATTGGAATAGAGCTAGAACATAAAGAAAACGCGTTTTATACGTGGGCTTCGATGCACAGCTCCATCGCCTAAAGAAAAATGCATACACATTAATGAAAATCATATAAATCTCTAAATAGTTATTCTACTTTAAGAAACAAATTGAAAATCGATTTATATTCAATAAAAGCACATGGACAAGTTTTGTCAGGTTGTTTGTAACATATTCTGGCCATTTTCAGGATGCAAAACGAGTATGTATTTGACACTAGCCGCAAAACAAAACTAATGCTCTTTTTAGAAATGTCTCGATGTGCACTAGCATCATCAGCACCTCTACTGTTTTTACGTTAAGCTACATCAGCCTCCGATCGTACGTGGTGCAACAATAGTGGTAGTTTTTTGGGAAAGAGGTTAGGTAGGTTGGAAGCGGCGCACGCAGACGACGAGTGCCAAGACTTATGACCAAATTGGGCCTGGTTGTACAAGAAAAAAGTGCAAGTGGGGCAGGTTATCTGCTAGTCCAAAAATCTATTCAGGGCTGACTTTCAGCCAAGATTTAACGTCCATGGGACTGCTTTTCGCATTGCTTCAAAGACGGACATGCCCCATAAATACAAATCGGTGCAACGGTGGGACTCGAACCCGCGCACCTATGTGTCTCTTCCGGTCGCGATGCGCAGACGCATGCCACCACGCCACCGGGCTCCATCTGCTAGTCAACGGACAGCGTATGGCTGTCCACTTAGATGTCCGTTAGACGTGGGGCAGACAAACGACAACACTCCACTTGCAGACTGGACGTCCGGACATAGGCGGTGCGTCAACAGCTGCCAGCCAGCAACAACCTCCGCGGCAACCGTGGTGAACACAACCTCAGTTTAGGCTTAGTTTGTGAGCCAGAGAGAAACGTGGCCCGTGAGAGGCGAGCTCCTACTTCTGCAGCGAGACGACGAGTACTGTCTTTTCAATTCTTCCTCTTCGTACTTCCTACTTCCGCTTCGTTGTGTCATTTTGCTAGACCGCATTCGATTGCACTGCTCGCTGCTTCGCTGAAATCCTGCGCGGCGTCGTCGTCGTCGTCGTCAAACTTCCCTCGACTTTGTTCCACGCCGCTCCACACTGGCAGCGGCACGAGCAGCTGCGGCAAGATGGCACATTTGTTGCTTGCAATGACAACAGTGTGGAAGAAAATTGCTCACTAAGCGTGCTCACTGGTCGCGTCCTGCGATCACAAACAGTTCCATGACAAAGGCACAAATCCAAGCGGCGATCCAGTTGCGGCGTACTCGTTGAGGAGAGACAGCACGGCTGATATCGATCGCCGGACAGACGGTTGGTCGGTCGGTCGGTTGAGCTGTCCGAGATATGACGTCTATGATAGATGCATAGACGGCGGATTCGACTGTTCGTAGGCTGTGGACATGTTTGCTTCATTGCGGAGCGCAGTCGTTCGCATATGTCGCGTATGCGCATAAGAGTCATTTGCATGGTGCCGCCCGCCTCCGACGCCCGCCTCCGACGCCCGCCTCCGACGCTCTCCTTATTATTGGCGTTTTCAAGGACAACGAGCGACAACGCTTACGTGCCTAGCCTACTGGAGCGGCTGAGTACACAAATGCCGCTTCTCTGAACGTAGGATTTTTGTGCCGCACGGTTACGGTTGTTGTTGTTACCATTGTTATTGTTGTTGCTGTTGTTGCCATTGTTGTTGCTATTGTCGGCGGCGACCTCCTTTCAACTCGAGGTTGGTGAGAAGCCCTCCTTGCATGTCTTAGCAGAGATGCAACAAAGCCACGCTTGTCGAGCAGGCTGTCAGCCTGTATTGTTTTGTATTGCAGGTCGACACGCTTACGATATGAACAGCTGGCGCTAATTTGGACGAGGAGGTTGAATTTGCATTGATGAACAAAGGCCGCCGCGAGCCTACGACATCTGCGCCATTGACCGGCGTTGGAGTGACGGCAAAGACTACGAGTAAGCCGGTTAAGTCCACACGGCTAACCGACAACCAGCGGAGCGAAACTAGGGCAATATTTTGGCTTCATATTGGTCGCTTTACTGTGTGCAAAGCGAAGAGATAGAGAAAGAGAGAGAGAGAGTATGTATGCAAACGACATTCAGCTGTCTAAGAGTTGCTTATACTAAACTAATATCTACTCTGCCATCTAAAAGGCGTCGTTGAGCTTCTCTGTTATGTCACGTTACACGACACTAAGAAGTATTATACTACTTAATAGGCATAGTGTAAATAATTACCACAGGAACATCTGACGTTAAATATATGTCTAGATTCTGTAACTGTCTTAGTTACTTTAGCGATTTGTTCAGTTTTGGAAAACAAATTAGGCAAAGCTCAATTGTTAACTTTGAAAAAAAAATCGGAGAGCCTTGATTGAAAATGTCAGGTCATACTTCATGTTACAACTGTCTGATTCAAGATTACGCTTTTTCAACAATAACATATTCATTTTCAACATAGCGATGCACACGACAGCGATGACATCAATCATTTGCAAAGTTTGTGCGCTTGCTAAGCTAGAGCGCGTGTTGGCAAATAGAAAACCGATGTGACAACCCAGCCAAACAGTGAACACATTTAAACAAGCCACGCGAAAGCCACAGTAACGGTACCGGTATGGAAGTCCATAAGCAGGCCAAACTTTCTCTTGAATCGAAGACCGTCCAAGCTAATAGCCCGCAATGCCCAGCTATATATCAATGAAGTTTCAACGGGGTGGGAATTAACGACTTAGGGGTGAACCCATTGCCCTTGCTACCTTGACAAGGCACATACTTTTCGGGCACGTTCCGTTGGATTTTTCAAAACGCTAAGCGTCAAAAGTCATCGAAACGAGACCCGCCTGAACATTGTTAAATGGCAGACTTCCGAGCCTGACACATAGTCTTTATCCTGCTTTTACCTGGCACGTAGTCTTTATCCAATCCACCCGCAAGCTCGTCATGTTCAAGCAGGTTCGTAGATTAAGAGACGTAAAGGTGTTCTCTACTGTCGCTCTTGGTCTTGAATGTGGATAGCTCAAAATTCCGTATGCTTATTGCAAGCATTCCTTTGGGTTTCCTGTCGCGCCGCATCGATCTGGTACCAACCACCTTGTTAGATTTGCTATCTCAGACCACAGTGAAGGTTAAGCCTAGTTACATTACTCCGATGGCGTCGTTTAATGCCCCCTGTGAACTTGCACACTTGTACGCGTAGTTACGCGTAGACTTTGTAGTTAAAATGGTTCGATTGGAAATAGGTTTTAATTGTTTTACCCAGCATTCAGAACAAACCACTGGGAAAGGGTTTTGCAAAGCAACCGATCAGTTATATGCAGAGCGATGTTTCGCAAACATTGGCACACATTCTTCTTTGGTGCAGTCTAAAACGAAATCACGTGATAAAATGCCTGGCATCTCGCGTACCTTACCTATTGCATCGCGTCTAATTGGAATATCGTCACTCCTGGTCCCATCTGACCCTGTTTCAGTTATCCATTTTGTCTGCCACCGGACTGCAGCAGGCATATCCTAATGCATTTCAAATGGTTTGTCTGGGTGTTTGGGGGCTTTCGTTTTAGGGCCGTTCAAATGAAAAGGTACGAAACGTCGTAACAATATTTATAAAACATTGGAGGAACCAGGTGAATTGGCTAATCTTTGGCGTAAGACTGGACAGAGGTGAATAGGTTGCATACTCAGAGAAGACAACTAAGTCGTCATGATGTGACGATCTTGCTCGGATTATCTGTCAATAAAGAATTCAGAGCGGACGCATAGAGCGGGGTAGAAACATTTATGAGTCAGCAGCGACCACCGTAGGACCTAATGTGATAAAGGGGAAGGGAATCTCTTTTCAATCGATTATTGGTCTACTCTTCAATCGGTTATTGGGGTAGAGGAAACGCGAGCGAAGATATCTGATGTGCACACAATCTGGACAAAGATATAATAAGGAAACTTCAAGTCACTTTTATTAGCTAATATTTAAGAAACAGCGATGCAACTTTTGATGTAGCATAAATGTCTTTGATAGAACTACGCTGGTCAATCAGCAGAGTAGACTTGTTCGATAATGATAAACAATTCTCAACAAATTTTGTTTACATGTAATTGACATTCGCACAGTAGATAAAAACTAGCCAATATAACATCATTTAGATGACTTGCAATGGGAGCGTAATGTATTCTGTTATAATTGAGCTGCAATAGGATTAGATCACTAAAATCAAGTGTCAATATCATATATTGCCTCGCAAGTGCTTCACGGACAAGACCAACCTTTTAATTGATTGCGCACTCCACAAAGGTGACTTCCAAAGCTTCACCTATTGCTCTGTCTCATCTGGATATACTAGCAATGAAACGTGACGCTGTTATTGCAGTTCTACGCCGCCTTTGGTCACTTGGTATTTTGTTAGAAGGTATCTATCTGTGTGGTGTGCAAAGCATTTAGACTCTTTTAATTCCAGTACTCTGCTATGCAATCACTATTTAAAAAGGTGGATACTGAAAAGAAGACAGCACTTGTTGAACAACGTCGTCTCGGCAACATAGGCAGTCGGTAAGGATATACTTTGACGTACGTTCTTCTATCTGTAAAAACAGATTAGATCATAAAGAAGTAACAATATTTCACACTGCTACATTCCTTCATAGATCTCCTTTCTGGTCACCCCAAGTATCAGACGACTGCCAATCAATCACCTAGGGATCATTCCCAAAAGACATACCGCTAATCTCCGCAAAACGTTTTGTGCAAGAAGTAAAATGTTTCTTTTAAACATTCGTAATATCAACTCTGGTGTGTTTCCACCGTAAATTATATGTATTGTGTTTATTTCTTATTATGCCTAATTGCCTACTTGTTTTATTACAAGAACTTAAGCAATAAAGCGTATAGGGATGCAAAGCGAATAGACCTCAAGGTTATTAAAATAATATGCATTTTTATTACTTTTTCAAACATATTTCTGTATAAGTGCTCTTTATTTTGTAAACATTTGAAGCCGAAAGCACCTGCATCGTTAAAAAAATGTCCGTGGATTGCAAAACACTATGCCAAAATTACAGACTTAAAAGAAAGGGCAGTTGAGCTTAATCACTAGATAATCGTGAAAAAAATAAATTAGGGGTTTGTCTGAAAAAGGGTTAAAGTTACCTACGCATACAAAGGCGATATGTGTGTGCACTACGCTGTATTGCGCAATACTTATCTAATAACTGCCATGTTTATACTTATAGGTATTCTCGCGTCAAGCTTTCTGGTTGTTGAATATCATCAGATAATCACTCTCACTGGCTATTCTATATTATCAGATATTCGGTCGGTGCAATGACTAATACAAAATGGATGTCAAACTTTTTTCCTAAATAAGTAATGTATTTCCTGGCGAGCCGCGAACGCAAAGTCAGGCTTGAAATCATAAGCGTGGCGACCCTCACATTGGCTAGGCTAAAAATATTCAAGGCTTTGAGAGACAAAGGGAGGTTTAAGATCCTGAAAGGACGTTACAACTAGCTCGGAAATTCAATGAGGCCTTTCCAAAGCAATAATACAATATGAATAGGAAGGTCTGTATAGATTCATTTGAAGATAGGACGTGCCCTTGAAGAATCCCTACGTACGCATTTCCTCTAATGAATTATAATCTTGAGCTCAATCAGAATGCAACAAGCAAGGCAATAGTAGCTTTGCCGACATCGCAGTAAATATATATATATATATATATATAATATATAAATATATAATATATATATATATATATATATATATATATATATATATATATATATAAATATATATATATATATAAATATATATATATTTCAAATCATTCACGGTCGGACCATGACATTTGGGTCCCTGCGAACGTGTGCACCATTACGGGGGGTCCAGTGTAGGGACCAGCCATTTCTGGAGGGTTCCTCGAACCGAGGCCGCATTGCCCCGTTGCACATCCAGCGACAGACGCTGTCTGAGGAAATCACTTGCTCGCTTATCTCCGCTGGCTAGAATTAGCCGCTTCCCGACCTTCTGTAGCAAACTGCGAGTAGACGGACCCGGCCCGCCAAGGGTCTCGAAGGCAAGTGGGTGAAACTCGTACGGGTAACCGATGTTCTGGTACTTTCTAACCTTGCCTGCCTCGGCGAGAGCCGATGCATGACCAGCCCGAGCCGCGCCAGCACTGACCATTGAAGGGGCTAATGAGTCAGTAACTGTCGCGTCCCAAACCAGCATGCATCCGCGCTCGAACGGAGTTAAGGTCAGACCGTCAGGTCTCTTTCCGCCCTCTCTGTCTAGTCCGACGGGCTCCAGGACGCACGGTAGACCACTGGAACGTAGAGCTCTGCTAAAGGTTTCGTTCAAGGCTTGGTGTCTTGCTCGCCTACCTGCGCTGACAATACAGGACAGCCCGTGGCGTCCATCTGGCTGGACGACGTCTCCGCAGACACAGGCATGGGTGTACACAAGATCTGTTCCTAAACGAAGTCCGACCGCGATCCTTACCGACTCGTCATCCAACAGGGTCCCGATCTGAGCACAGGGTATGGCGTGGAGCCATGCGCCCGCTCCCTTGAAGGAGACGGCGCGCAGCCTGGCCTTATCGGCATCCGTGGCGCATTCCGCAATGAGGTTTTCGACTCTTTGCTCATAAAGAATTGCTGCCCATTCTCTCTGGTGTCCAGCTTCGACGGGCTCGTGGCCGCACAGGGCAACTGCATTGCGGTGGCTTGTCTCCAATCGGGCTTCTAAGTCCGTGAGAGCAACAGAATCCAGGAGGCTTCTTGCCTGTTGCATAGACCTATGGAGGGAAGCTGCCAGAGCTGTCTCCGATAAGACAGTCGCATCAGGTAACCCTAGGCCACCCCAAAGAACGGGGAGCAAAGCTTGTTGGCGCGCACGAGCGGATAGGCTGAGGTTTAGCAACGCCTCTAATGTAGACACCACGCGGTCGTTGAGTCGTTCAAGAATTCTTGAAGCTTGCCAACAGTCTGCCCCTCGAAACAAGTGGTTGAGACGAAGGGCCGAAAATGATGATCTCAGAAGAAAAAGGCCTCGGTGAGAACCTACCAAATGAATGCGTGACATTGCATTTTCGAGCTTGACCAGCCACCTCTCGAGGGCATCCGGAACTCCTTGCGGGAATAGGGGGACGCCTAGCAACTCTAAATATATATATATATAAATATATATATATATATATATATATATATATATATATATGTAAGCGTGACCGAATTGTGTGCGTAACGAAAATACACAATTAATGAAATTGTTATACAGGCTGATTTTCCTATTGTGAACTTACTGATGCGTGGCTGGCCGCTGGAACACACATGGTACGACATCACTTTGCAACAAGCTGATGATGAGATGATGAGGAGCCTGAAAGCAAAATGTTGATACCTTTAGTTCAATGTTCTAATATATATGTGTACATAAACAAAATTCAAGATGAAGACGTAATAGAGACAGTAAGAAAAATGACCTATCGAATTCCTGCTGTCTGCTGTGCGCACACATGCTTTAATATTGGATGCAACAAGGTTTTAAACATTTGGCGCGCTTATCGAATCTATGGAACGAACATGGTCAATATCTTGCAATAGAAGCAATCTCAATAAGAGAGGTAGTTCTAATGTAATTAACAGAGCTAAACAGCCAGTGCTCAATACTCCTACTGATCTCAAAAAATGGTACAGTCTCAAACACGGCTTGCTTAGCTACCCACTCGTGCAACTGCTTACGGGCCACAGTGGCTGCTTTCAGCAATAGATATATACCGCATTAGTAAAACTGACTCTCCCGTATGCCGCGCGCACGTGCAACTCAGGCAAGGCTGACGATGTAAGGCACGCTGCGCCTTTTTCGACACTGAAGGATATTGTTCCAGAACCTACGACTGGGGAACCCCCTGACATGCCAAGCCCTTGTAGAGGCACTCTTCAACGACCATATCAATCCCACGACCAATCCCGAATTATGGAAAAAACGAATCGCACAATCTGTGTGCGAGATAAAAGCAATCGTCACACAAACTCGGGCAGCCTAACTAGCAAGAGGAGTGCCACGCGCAAAGTAATCTCGAGAAGACAGCATTGCTGCCGCCTCCCGACAAGGGACAAAGAGGACGATTGGATTTTAGTGGGTTTGTGATTCCCACACTACCGTGGCTCTGCCGGTGTGCATCACGCACTTTACCAGTTAATCTTTAAAAAAAATATAATTAAAAAATACGGCAAGTGCAGTTGAGCAATCGCATAGCCATTTTACCGACGATTTAATATAACGATGTAAGGAATGAAATTAGCAGCTATATAAATGAACGCCGTCTGTACGACGTTGCCAACAACAACAACAACAATAATGAATATATTTGTAATTAAAGCGGATGTAGAAACAACAGCCTTTGGTAGCCGTTGCGACAACGATACGCTTGGTGAACACTTTTGTCGCCATTCATGTGGTATTAGAACGGTGGCGGCGGCTTCGCTTTTTTGTGGAGGAGGGTTAAATGCTGTTATGTGCTATCGCTGCGACTAAAGAATGCAAAGGGTCTCACTTCCTATCTCGAGTAGTGTAGGATTCGACCCCAGCAATGGATGTTTTTTTTGGAGGAGGGAAAATGCACAGCGATGGATGTTAACCCGCTGCAATCCATACCCACCAGACGCACTTCCCACTTAAGTTTCACACTTTCTCTCTCTCTCTCTCTTCCCCCTTAAGTTTCACACTCTCTCTCTGGGCCTAGATCTCCATAGAACAGTACTATGGGCCGTCAGGAAAAGTGGCGCGTGTCCCAGTGCTGCTCGGATCATTTATCCGGGATTACTGCATTAGCTCTTTACTCGACGTGAAGCCGTTCAAGCTAAGTTATGATTGTAGCAATTGTAAACGTGCCCGTCTTGTTGGACCCACGTGCAGTAATAGGGTATTTCAAGTTGATCTGCTCGGAGCCTTCGGCCAACTAGCTGCGGGGGGGGGGGGGATCCGAACTTTGCAGAATAATAGCATTCTTTGCACGGTCACTTGTCCACGATAACGATAGCAACTACTGACACGTGTTAGCACTTTGGTAGCAGATTTGGTGTGAACAGAGCTCTCTATAGCATTGGTTGCCTTTAGATGAAGCAATGACACATGGCAGTCTCAAAGAGTCCATATAATTGCACTTTTGTAACTACCCCGCATCGGCCCCTCAACTCCTGTCGTGACGTGATGTAGGAAAGGACAAATGGAAAGATGAGAGAAGAAAGACGAGTTCGACAATGACAGCAACGATTGCATTAACTGTGACGGCGAGAAAGAATGGCTTCCACGTCGCTGACCTGACTAATTGGAGGCATCCCCGAAAAAGCCTGAAAGGACTGATTGGTGACTCGATCGAATCGAAAATTGGCGACTTGGAGTTCCACACTCAATGACATTGAATGAATGAATGAAATAGAAAGCGGCGACGTAGCATTAAGCACGTGCCGACTGTGCCATGGTTGTGCGATGTACCCGTAGAATCTACAACAAGAACTTGACGTCTTCGGCCTCAAATGTTGGTAGAGATACGCGCTTTTCGGTAGGTACGCAGAATACACTGCGTTGAAAAGGGAAATATACACTAAATGTGTAACTTTGCAGATGGCAGCAATATTTTAGGCACTATATCGGCCACCAGGTGTGTCCTCCAGAGACCTCAAGTAGGCTGCCTTATTGCTTCAGAAATGAAGCTCACGGAGGTATGCCTTTAACGTGACAAGTATTTTTTTTAACCATGTATATAGTTGATATAATTACTAACTAATGAGTCTAGTCATCGCTGTTGCAACCTGGTTTATATACAGTGCTAAAAAATAAGCTGGCAGTTCTTTTATAGTGTCTCCAATTCCATTGCGGCTTAATATGGTTCAACATAAACAGGGGTTGCTGTAAGGCAGAGCTAAGAAGTCCAAAAACTATATTTTTCTTTATCTAGATATCATAATGACGTACATTAGGCTTTGCAGTGCTACTATTCTGAGCCACCAAAACAATAATGCAATTTTGGCGTAAAAAAGCTCGATACACATTGAACGAAAACTGTTCTTCGGGCCATTTGCTGTTCCTGGCGTTGTTTTCCAATTAGTAACTTTTGAGCTAAATCATAGGCGGATTGCGCCACGTGTATGTGGAACATTTTGGAAAAACAGGATAGTCTCAGATTGCACAAAGCTTGGACGTGGCTTTATTATTCGGTGAGCATACGAGGTCTCCGTGGCCTACCATACGTTTTTTAAAGTAATTGCCATATGACGCGTAAAAGTGTAGGGTAACAATTAAGTAAATTGCCTTTTGAACGGAGCCTAATACATATAACTCGTGTAGCACTCTTCGAACCGCAACACGAGAATGCGTCGTCCAATAGAGGGAAAAAATGTGTGATGTCACTAAACACATAGCAATTTGCGTTGCGTATTCAAACGTTCTTGTAAGCCTTCTTATCGCGGCGTAGATCTCTGATCTCATATGTCAGGGGTTTGATCTCGACATACTATAGGTTGCGGCTAAACACATTCTTGTGCAATACGCTATTTTTCAATATATGAGTACGTTGATTATTTTATTAATTTACACAATTGTGGAACCCGAACGTGTGCCCGCCGAAGCTCACCCCGAGTTTTTTTTTCATGTTATGCCCTCGTGCATGAGAGCATCAGGTCCCACGTTTGCCCATAACGAGATAGTTACTCAAATAGGCTTTACCTTACCGGTAGCCCCCAAATCTCTTGGTTCCGGTGTAGATGGAATACCGGTCCTTCTGAGAGTTCTGCGCATTACGCTGGTAAATTTTGCAAGTCTGAAGAGCCTAACAAGGCTTTCGAGGCAGCTCAGTCGGCGTAGGCCATTAGAATCCATGTCCTCTGCACATCGTTTACATAAAAATGGCGTCATGCGAAAAGAATTAGGATCCAGCATAATGCCGAATTGAAACGAAGGAAGGTCCATGCGCCTATGTTTCTATAAATACGTGCGGTTTCTAGATTGATCGAGGGCTTGTAGAACAATTCTGGCCGGTTTTCTGCTTACGTATTTATCCAGCGAATGCTGATTAGGTTGCTTCCCTAGGGGAGGCGGGCGCCTCCAGCACGCCTCTTGTACCAGCATCTGCTTAGATTGTGTCGTTTTTAATTTATTCACGTAGCTTTCTCAAACAGCGACTCTACGAGGAAGCCACACTAAATCAGTGAAGCGGCAATTCAGTCGGGGGCCAGGCCAATAGGCCCTCTGATGCCGAGGCCAGATGTCGCTTATAGGGAGGCTTGGTTCAATCCAGGTGTTCCCTTGTGAGTCGATGCTAGAAACTTTCTTTTATTTTGTTTTTTTATACCTGGCCTGCCTCCGATTGTAATGTAGAATTTGTGCCCCACGTTAGGAGCGAGGCATTTCTGTAGCTCTGTCGGATCATGGGTAAAAGGTCTAGTGTTTTTCTTCACTTTTCTAGTATTACGTATCTGCGTATGGTTTTAGAAGCATCGCGGAAATTCTACTTGATCAGTGTCCTCGCTGAACCTTCTGTTTCCACAATAACGTGAGTATTATAAATTGTAGTCTCTGCGCAACTTTAACGGCAACTCCTTACTTACAACTCCAACCTTATGAGGTAAATCGCCACCGAAATATAATATTACTTTTATAGCCATGGCTATCTTCGGCGGTCGTTCTTCGCAAGGTCAAATCGCAAACTATTAAATAGAGCTATATTTTTCTTGAGAGCTGCGCCGTAAAATATCAGGCAGACAGAATGGAGGCATTATATTAGCTATTTACTCTTTAGTTCATGTTCGGTGTCAAGATGACGGAACGCCCATGTGGTTGACGTACAAAAGAGCCCGTGCGGCACAACGAACGACGCCCTCGGCTAATTTTTGCTCAGCTACATTGTTTAATTTGCCAGAGTTTTCCACAAGAATATCCACACCGCAGTAGTGGCGGTGGCTGAGGCAGCAAACGCACCGTTCGAAACGGGGCGTCGTTGTCATGGCAACCACGGTTAGCAAAACATCGCTAGTTCGAGCCCTGGCCGTGCTGGTTGAATTTGTTGGACGTGGTTGTCATTGCCCTGCTGTTGCTACATACCTCTGCTGGAGAAAGCCTATGACGATGACGATAGATGCATTTAGACGATATCGTGCCACAGGCAACTTAGCCCATTACGAGCGTCTAAAATGTGGTTGTCAGAACGTTAAAAAAAAATTATATATATATATATATATATATATATATATATATATGTAGTGGTCTTATTATTGCCATAATTTGCGTTTATAGCACAGTTGTAGAGGTATTTTTGTTATCCAAGTAATACACTAGCTTTTCCGAAAGGCCGGGTATAGTTTACGTGGGACTAAAATATACTGCGTCTATTTTTGTTTGTAAAATTGATTATATATTCATGCCGGCGAGAATAAAAATGGCATTATTTTGCAAATGGCACTGGTTGTTTCCGCTTGTACTACTTTTACGATACAGGGTATAATCGTATCCATGATAAACTGGATACGGCTATCGCTACTCTCTGCCACAGATGACTTTTCCCGTTAGTGCTGTTTCATTTACAAGCATCTTGCTCTCTACCGAGTCGTTGGGTATTCTAATCCCGCCCTTTTACGGGTATTTAAACAATCAAACGCAGGCTACGGGTGCGCAGAGTAGGATATTAGGGGTATTCGTCTTCTTCTGCATCATGCTCTGTGACGTTCTATTCAGCATGTTCATGGGGTGCAATCAATGTGGGCAGGAACCCTTGGTGGCTTTGTGCTCGCTATTGCATACGCAGCAACGGGCTTTCGCCTTACAGTCTCTCCTCAAATACTCGTCTGACCAACATCTTGGTTTCGTAACTAAGTGATTCATGCTGAAGCATCTGAAGTATTGCATCAGCGCGCGGTACAAGATGACCTCGTCTTGTTTAAGTCCCAAGCGGACCTCTGCCGGAAAGTTATTGCCCGCAAATGTCAGAACAACATAACCCAATGCCGTTACGACATTGGTATTTGCAATATGCGTTTCCATTCGGAGACTTCATAGCATGTGAGAGAAGCTAATACGGTAACCTCCGATATGAAGGCGTGCACTAATATATTGCTTCTCACTGCAAAGCGAGCTCCGCTTATGCTCGTAGATACCTCAAGTCCCGTCAACAGGGGCAGCGATAGCAGTTCTCGGTCGGCAATAACAAGTTCTCCATTCTAGAAAATCGAAGTTATTCACCTGCATATTTTATGTGCTGAACAATGCAGTGACATACACCATTGAAGCGCGTCTCCAACGCGTCGTCATTAGCTGCAACTATTCCAGCCACCTGCTTGGCGAGTACCACCTTTGACTTACTACGAGATCGTTTGGTTCACGTCATAGTCATTGAAGACCATCACTGTCGGTATGATCCTAACGTTCTAGGATTTCAGTAGCGAATGTTTGTTACTCCGTTGCCATTCTCCGCCATCGTTGTTCGGGCCCCAGCCTGCAGCGCCCGCATACCGTTATTGCGTTTATCTTCAAGATGGCTCGATGTGGCACGCTTTTCTTCAGCGGCCTTTGGCCGGTAAGCCAGATCGCCCGCACCGCTGGGTGGCTTAGCGCAGTAAGCTGGCGCTCACACTAATGGCGGCGAACCAATCGGTGTGGTATCCAGCCGTTTTGTTTGCGTTCGCTGCATGGGTGTACATGTACAAAAAACACATACACTTATATGTGTGTATATATATATATATATAGGATTACTTCTGAACGAGACCAGTCGATATGAGTTCAAAAGGGAGCTAACAAGGAAACATAATTGGAGCGGTATGCTGGGATCAATGACGCTATTCGACCCTTCGATGGATTGGATTTCCAGCAAGGCTTGAGCCACGGGGTTTTGTCCTGGGACGACGGAAGACAGTGTGGGATGTAACAGTGTATACCTCGCCCACACCCTGTATGGTCCGATGACCCAAGGGTTTCAAGATGGGAATGGTACGAGCGCACCGCTACTTTACTACTTTTAAGCATAGTTTTTAATCCAGTTATCTTTATTTTTCTTTAATTGAATACAATATACACTTCATAAGAGCGACTTTCTTCCTACAGGCGACTATAGATAAGCTTCATGGTCTTAGAGCTTCGCTACTGTTGTGGACAGTGTGTTCCTCTTAGTTATAGGAATACACTGGAGCCCCAGGTCATATAAACGGGTAATTTAGCCTATCAAGCAGTTTTATATTGATTTATTGGTGACTGCCGCTGCTTATTTCCTACATTGGCGCCAACAGGAGGCCGCAGACACTGGTACACTTAGAATAACCAATGACTGAGTATCTATGCGTATGGGCATTGTATACAACCTACAGCTGTCGGCTTACAAAGATTGAAGTGGGAATTGAAAACTCGATTTTTATAGAGGCCTTGCACGATATTTTTACGTTAAAAACATATATATGTGTGCGTTGCTCTGTTTGAGTCGACCCTGTATGCACAACGCTGAGACGCGGCGAATGCAAGTACGCAATTTATGATCTATTCGTAAGCAACCAGGTATACCGTCAGAATTTTAACGTAAAGCTTGTTTTTTTTTGCTGACGAACTGCTCCAATGCGACGTTTTGCGGCTTATGATTGCGATTTCATGTGACGTGGCTCATCGCAGTCTTTGGACTGACACAATGACATGAAATCGCATGCAACAGTATCGCGACCATGCGTGCAACTATATCACGCGGTCACGCGGTAGTTATACAAGATCACTACACTTGAAATGTCATGATGTGCACGCGCCTGAGAGACAAAGCTTGACGACAACGGGCAAAGGGTCGCTCGAAAGTCGTTCGTCTTTCTAAAATTGAGTCACAATTGAGTACTGTGATTGGCCAGTAATTGTTTAGGTCGCTACAGGAAGCTTTTTTCTAGTATAATAAAATAACTTGCACACGCTGAA
Organism: Dermanyssus gallinae; assembly: GCA_003439945.1. Lineage (NCBI taxonomy): Eukaryota > Metazoa > Arthropoda > Arachnida > Mesostigmata > Dermanyssidae > Dermanyssus > Dermanyssus gallinae. The sequence continues at coordinate 304,988 of QVRM01001421.1, forward strand.
TTAAATCTGGCAACACTAAACGTCGGAGTGATATATTGAATATATGTGCTAAAGGAACTGTAATTAAAGGCATAATATTTTTCAAAACAACGAATGCCAAGATTTAACGTCCACGGAACTGTTTTTCAAATTGCTTTATAGACGGACCCCCATAAATACAAATGTGCAACGGTGGGGCTCGAACCGGCGCACCTACGTGGCTCCTCCGGTTGCAAGGCGCAGACAAATGCACCACGCCACCGGGCTCGACACTCGGTCTGGGATAGTCAGGGGAAAGCCTGGGCACCAGGCTGCAAGAAGTCACTAAAGTTAGCACCCACCGGCGAGGCACAAGCGAGGTAGAGAAGGGAGATACAAAAAGATCTGCCTTGGATTTTTTCCTTGGAGCGGACTGTAGTATACTTTTGGAAAAGCTCATCGCAAACTTTGTATATGTTTGTCTAGCTTCTCTACTTTCCAAAACGCTTCTCTAATTAGGCTGTGCGCGCGAAAGTTCGCCTACTGCAGTTGCCATATAAACGGGGTAGTGGTCGGACAATTGCAACGTTTTTACTACCCACTTGATGTTGTGTCCACGATCCCCTCGATGTTATCAATACATGTATTGGGTAATGGATACGTGGTACAATTTTTTTGAATGGCAGAACGTCCAGCGGACACAAAAACGATTAGGGAGTGCACTGAGCCATGGAGCATATCGGAATTTAAATCTCTTGCTCTAATAACTAGGCCGTTGAACACGATTTGTATTGTATAAGTCGCAGGTACGAATGTATTTAGATGCGCTGAATAGAAACACATACACGCAAGACTGTATGCACATACACGCAAGACTTATATGGGCATTTTCCTTTGCCGATGAATGTCCCGAACTTACGCTTGTCGGTCTTATATTAAATTTTCAACAAAAATACTAAACAAATGTTTTTCTCTCTTTTTGGGAATTTGCTTATGCTGCAGCCGTTCCGTCTTTCTAAGACGAGTCGACATGAAATGCACTACCAGGCCCACTAACCTCTATCACACTGGGAGCAGAAAATGCACAAGGAGGCCACCGCCTAGTAAAACTCCGGATAAAGTTAGCTTCGAGAGAACTAAACCCCTTAATGCTACGAAGATACGAATTGTTTCTTTGAACATACGCGTTTAAGTGTATAGTGACATCGTTCAAAATACCACGCTGGCGGGTCTCGTTAAGCGCTTCATACGTCTACCCACATATAGACTTGCTAACAGCTTGTATATATATAGCTATTGTTTTCAATGTCGTTTTACGAGGTGGCCTCCGACAGTGCTATATTGCCCTTTGGGAAACGAGATATCAGAAATGCTCGCCACTTGGATACTATTGTTACTATTTGCAAGCATGCGCTAAACAACCAAGTCCAACATAGCACATCCTATGGCCTGCCGCGGATGTTTTCTTCTCAAGTTATTCGGACCTGGGACTTTTTTGACTGAAAACCTTTATTTGGCACCAGTTATGTTTTCTTTGTTTTAGATTTTTCCGTAAGGCTGTGCCTGTGTACAGTTTTTTCATGTCATGGCTAATTTTTAATCCACTCCGGCATTTACCTTGTCTAAATTAGAAACCATGCAAACCAATTTAAGAATGGCCGGTCTGGGTCTCGAACTCAGTCCTCCGGAATGCAAGGCAAAGGCTTTGCCACTAAGCCATCTTGCTCGGTTCACCTTTCGGCAATTCTTTCATGAAAACCACTTTTGGCGAATTTCTTCACGTTTCAGCGGTACGCCGTGCTTTCATCGTGATAGCCGTATGCTGTGACACGCTTGCTGATCCTAAAACCTGCATTTCATTACACCTTAGGACAGTAGGTGTGTTCAGGCGAGTAAAAACATCTAACTTCTAACGAATTGGATTTGAAATTGTCATTGATGTTGTCGTTTTGTAATAGCGTTCTGTGTCGGCGGGCTGTTCAGCAGTTTCAGCTCGAGAAAGATGTTTTTCCGGGAACACATAACGAGCCAGAAGCATAAGCCTTGATATAGGCATGATCCGTACTTGTTTGCAGGCAGCTGAAATTCTAGGACAAACACGTGTAACTCGTTCGTTCCTAAAAATCGATCAAAACGTAATGTTTACTTAGAAACGATAACCGACAGGGTGTAGGGCACTGAGAAGTTTCCATCTAGCCAAAGCCCTATTTGAATAACTTTGTTGTTTTTAACCACATTGGATGCAGGTGATTTGTGTACATGTATGCCGCATGCGCAAACATTTCGCATTGAAATCGCTTTATGGAGAAAGTAATCGGACATAAAGTAAGCAATTATCGAGACGCACACATGCAGATACATACACAATGTGTTTACTAAGTTTTTCTAAGGAGAACTCTTTTTTTCCTGTGCCATCTCAGTCGTAACGACGCAAGCTGTTGGTAGAGTGTGGCTACAAGCGTAGTGAAGACCGTGTTTACTTGCGTGAGGCTTGGTAGTCCTATGTGTTCTTGTGCAGCCTTCTCTGAATGGATTCCAGCAGTATCCCTGCTGATCAGTGCAATGTTAAAGCACTTTTTAAGCAAATAAAAGTGGCCGTTACGGCCACGTGAGATGGTCGAGTTGCCGCGATTTATTTCCACGCATCTTGGGGATAAATGGAATTAAGGGGCAATAAACAATTGTCATTTATGTCCTACCTATGTGCAAGTGTTTGTCTCGTGTCAGTCCTAAAACCTAGAAGGCGCACTATATGTCCGATTGAGCGTCGTGTGTGTCTATGTCGTTGTTGAAGGTCACTGAGACAATTAAGCTAATGTCTGTCAGGTACATGTAAGCACGCATCTTTTCAATGCTCATTCACCAATCGACGCATCCGAAGGCCGTTTACGCGACAAGGCGCTCCGGGTTGGCGTGACGAAACGGCGTCAACAGTGCACTGGACTTTTTGTAGGCGACAACTTGCGGTTGGCTGGCCTTGAGCATGGTATACATTTTTGGGTCGTTTTTCGCCACCAATCGCAATTGCAATTTCGACGGAACTCAGTTGCACCCTACTTGAGTTGCACTCTGCCTAATCGACAAAAAAATACTTTCGAGGCCGATTCTCAGCCAAGATTTAACGTCCACGGGACTGCATTTAGCATTGCTCTATAGACGAACTACCCCCATAAATACAAATGTGCAACGGTGGGGCTCGAACCCGCGCACCTATTCTATGTGTCTCCTCCAGTCGCGAGGCGCAGTTTGCGAATGCACCACGCCACCAGGCGCAACACGAAAATGCGTATCGGCATGCCTTATCGAAGGAAATCAAGCATCGAGATGAACAACGCTTTGACAGAGACACTATGACATATGTGTTTGTGTGTGTCCGTGTGGGTCCGTGTCTGTGTCTTCAGGAAAAATCGATGTCCCCCACAGCTTTAGCATGGCCGACAGAAGTCCGACGAGCTACAGAAGCGCGCTCTCTATACGCTGTATGTAAGTTTAGGCCCAGTTTTATTCGTTATTTGGTAAAGGAAGGTACGGGCCCGGGAGTATATCTATACGGAATTGTCTTATAACGATATTCTATTATTAAATACGTTTCTGGGTTCTAGTGATGAGTCGTGCAATAGCTACGCGTTTCCCGTGTTACAACTATAGCGTAGGGCAGAGGACATTGGTTGATCATATATATATGCCGTATAATAGAAAAAAACTAATCTCGTTTATATCTCGCGAATCTTTTAGAACTAAACACGTGTGTTATCAGTCTACGTTTCAAATTTCTTCGACAGTCATATCCTAATTAATCTTAACATGATAAATAGGACTTTAAATCCGCTATCAAGTATCATAGAGAAGAACACCAGGATTTTATTCTCTACACGGAACAATTTCAGGATTTGAGCTACGACAGAGTTCGTTTGGTACATCGACATTCCTGATGATAAGGTGCGCGTCAGATACGTAGGCGGAAGGCGAGAAACGAACACAAGTGACCTTGCAGAGATGCTTTAGGCTCGCACCCAGGAGCAACGTCGAATGTTGTAGAGTTGAGGAAAACATCAATCCGGTGCGACATAGTGTATGACCATGTGACACCCTTGAAACATCTCTATGAGACACAGCCTACCATTGATTGCGTTGCCGCTAGAAGCAGTGTTGAATTAATTGAACAAATCAGGCTATTTAGGCTGCCCCTGTTTGAAAAGTTACTACGAAAAGCCTGAACACCCCTATAGAGAGAGACGGCTGTGTAGGCGCTAACATTACGAACTTTCACTGTGATCCGGGATTGAGCGTCGTGTGTGTCGTTGTTGAAGGTCACTGGGACAATTAAGCTAATGCCTGTCAGGTACACGTAAGCACGCATTTTTTCAATGCTCATTCACTAGTCGACGCAGTCGAAGGCCGTTTTTGCGACAAGGCGCTTTGGGTTGAGGGCGTGATGAAACAGCGTCGACAGTGCACTGGACTTTTTGCAGGCGGCACTCACACTCGCGGTTGGCTGGCCTTGAGCATGGTATATATTTTTGGGTCGTCTTTCGCCACCAATAGCAATTGCAGTTTCGACGGAACTACTGGGCTACACCTTACTTGAGTTGCACTCTGGCTAGTCAACGAGCAGCTCTCACTCACCCGATTGCACGGATCAGAGGTCAAGACAATCAACACGGAAGTGCCAATCAGCATGCCTTATGCAGGAAATCGAGTATTAATGAACAACGCTTTGACAGAGACACTATGACATATGCGTCTGTGTGTGTCATCAGTAAAAATCGATGTCCCCCACTAGACTCTCAGCCGAGATTGAACGTCCCTTTATATTTTTTAAGTATATAAATATTAAGGGTCTATATAAATAAGTATATAAATGCTAAAATATTATAGCATGGGCCACAGAAGTCCGACGATATGGAAGCTTAGGCCCAGGGGGAAGGGGGGGATGAGACCGACGTGACACAATCTGAACGTAGCCCTGGTGTGCATGATGTTCTATTAATTTTTTTCCCTTGTTTGTCCCAAGGTTTGCACTCTGTAATTTAGGTGCTATCTTGTGGAACAAGTTGCCTAGTGACATTAAAACACTTATCCAGCTTAGTCCCAGTGCTGCGTACCCAGGCTTTTAGCATTACGAACTACACGACTATAATGTTGTAAGACACATAAAAAACTGTAAATAAAACGCACTTAAAAAAAGTCAGTTTAAAAACACTGCGTGAGCGCACTATCTAACCTTATTTGCGTCTGATTAAACCATAACTATGTAAACATGTACCCAATCCATAGATCAATAATTGTAATAACACGAAATACAAGTAAGAATCAATAAACGTCATATCACATCAACAAATTGTACTCAAACTTTGTCAGTTGCTGCCATTACTTAATAACCATGTACGCTTCATTCTTTGACGTGTCTCGATTCGAGCAAAATATTCTGAACTATATTGCACGCTTAGAAAGTCGTGTTGCCTAGAGTATAATAATACTCGTCCTTTTTTTGCTATGCCAATTCTCGACTAGAAGGCACAGAGTCATTTGCTGTGATTTACGCCACAATTTATCTTGAGGAAAGCTAACCCTTTAGCAGGTCAGTTCCCATCTTTATATAGAAATCCGACTCGCGATAAACCCATCAGTTGTTCTCTACATGTAACAGGTGGCTGTTCCAACTTATCCAGCCGCCCGACCAGTTGGACTCGCCAGTGGTGTTTTCTGAAGTAGAGATTAATAATTTTTTCACGAAGCTGAAACCAAACTTGACTTTGACCTCAGATGAGATACCGCCTGCTTTCTACAAGATGTTCGCTCTATTTCTATCTAAGCTAACTTTTTAGAGACCTCGTAATGATGCTATTGTTCCTGATACGTTTAAGCAAAGTATTGTATCCCCGGTCCACAAGATGGGATAATGAACAATTGTGCAATAGGACAGGTCTGTACCACAGTGTTCTATTGCATGTAGCATCTGAAAAACACCTGTGGCGCACACTGAGAGTTTTCTTGAATGAAACAAGATACTCGATTCCGCTCAACACGGCTTCAGTGCTCATTGATCAACATATAGTCAACTTCTCGAGATGTCATAGGATTGGGCTACGTTCATAAATTCACAATCCTCACATTACTGCGTGTTTAAATATATATAATTTTTGGGACAACGTTTGTTTGTTTTTTTATTATAATTAGCTAACAATTATAGGGAATAAAAACACCTGCTACGGAATCTTCGGGAGCTCTATGGCTGCAACAGGTATACGTTAGCGCGGGGATCCTGAGTTGCAACAATGACTTTCCGGCCCAGTTCCTCAAAAAATTCTATAGACTCCGGTCCGATCGGGCCAAAAGTCTGAATAGCAATCGGCTGAACTATAAATTGCCATGCTAATTTCTGGTATTTCGTTCATTTTTGGTTCTCGGTGATTCGGGCGCCCGCCCCCACCTCACGGCTAGTGTTTTAAACGTAGCTTCTGGCCAGTGTATATAACACCGTAACATTCAAACGTATATTTTGCCAGAAGAGTAATTAAATCGTGTCGATCATAGTTTGCTAATATAAACGTAGAAAGCATTGGTACACATGCTTTCATGATTATTTGGTTTCGCTCTTAGTTACGAAGTCTGTCTTTTCGCATGAGGGTGGATTGTGGTCTCAGTCACTCGTTCACTGCACCCTCGGGGGTACCTCAAGGTGGTGCGCATCTCCTCAATTACATACGATATTTGCACTTTCTTTTTTGAGGACGACTGGTGCTCCGCACATGCTGGAAACCTCAGCACCGCGTCTTCCGGGATGACTGTCAGATCGTACTCCGAAAGTGTGACTGTCGGACTGTGATCTGGCAGTAACCCCGAAAAACGCGGTGCTGAGGTGTTGCAGTGGACGCACGTGGGTTAAGAGCCTTCCCCATACTAAACAGGCAAGACTGAAAGTCCTCGTGACCTGTGAGTATTTAGGTGGTGTAGAATGTAAAATCTCCGGCCGGTCGGTTGAGATATTTTCTGATGTTTGGGATCAGGGTCATAGAATGGCGCCTGGAGCACTCTATTGTAGACCATTTCTCTCCTCCAACCGGAGGACGGCAGTACGCTGATGTTCCTTGTATTTTTGGGGTCGGGGTTATCCGCAACGTCTGCGCATTATATTGGTCTATAGATACCATATGATGAGAAGTAGCTTAAATACTTAGATTTCTTAAATTGTACTCTAAATTTAAAATAAAAGTAATTATAGAAAAAAAAACGCATTATAAATGGCGTTGGGCTCTGGTGTACGAAAAATGGAATGCTGTTATCTACGCATAAAAGCGTAGTACTAAAGTATAGAGATTGATCATATTATCATGCTTTGAATGGCTTTATACTACCTATATCAATTGTAACCCGAGAAGTTCGCGTTCAAGTGTCTGCTGAGTTCGATCTCAGCCTTCATGTTACCACAATAAGTAGTAATAAACCTGCTTGAAAACGTGCAGACGGATTTTATAAGGAGACCCTGTTGGAGATGATCCTTGAACCGCAAAGACATGAATCTGCCAGAAACCGCTTTATTGCCTATCTTGAAGCCGGAGCGTACGATTGTTATTTTCGTTGCAACGAGCCACCATTTGGCTTCTTTTATGTTTGACCGGACTCTCTAAGAAGTCAGAGCTCGGTCTACCCGAAGGTAGTAGCACGCGCTGAGCACATGAAAAATATATTTGCTTACACAAGAACCAACCTGTTTTGCTGTTTAGCAGGTTTATGTATCATTCTGTATAGAAATCAAACCCCTAAACGTTATATATATATATATATATATATATATATATACATATATATACATATATATATATATATATATTCGGTCAATCGGAAAGTTCTACCGGCTAGCGAGCTCTTTTCTATTTAGCAGACCCTGGTGGAGGCATGCGCCTGTTATTAACAAGAACCATCTGCTATTTTAATGACCTGAAGTACTAAAAGCCAGCTCCGACTGAACGTATTTCTTATGCGACAGCGCTGTGCTATTTCGTGAGTGCCAAAAAAAAAATGCCAATGAAGGATCATTGGCATTTTTGAAATTGTGTCTTTTTACGACCACAAAATGCTGACTGCGACTGCCTCGGTGCCGTTGATTTGTGCTCTCTGAAAAGACACTTGACAAGATCGCACACAAAGCCAATTCGTCGCATGAATCCGTTCACTTGCATTTTGCAGCTAATGTTGTGTGGGTAGGTGAAACGTGCCGATGAAGGCTGCGCACTTTCAGAAAAGGTGGCCAAATAAACTGCCTGGAAACCTGCGCTCGTTTTCTTGAAAAAGACAAAGAGTATTCTTTTGAAAATATTATTTTTATCGGCGATTTTATTTAGTAAAACGTAACTCGCCTAAGCCATGATCCAAACTGAGTACCAAGCCTAAAACTAACACTTGCAAAAGCAGACCCTCATGCTAAGAAGATCATGCCGTGTGTTCGGTGAGGTTAGAAAGGCGTGGTGTATTATGAGCTTCTGCAGAGCAATAAGACGGTTAACAGTAAAATGTACTGCTAGGTGCTCAGCCATTTGGTCTCATTATCTGTTCCGCTCACTTTGCACTTCTCTGAGAAAAGAAAGCTTTGAATGTTCTGAAGGTATCAAAAACGGCCTTGAGCACTTTGTCCATATAAGAAGAAGAAATGTTTGTAAGGATGTTTTTCATTAAAAAAATTTATTGTTAAAGAAAGAAGTAGTATTCTGCTTCGCTGAAGTAAGATCGTAGATGTATAAAGTGTATATCTGAATTTGCCTAAAAATCCGAGAATAAATGCGCTTTGAACAACAACATTTATAAGCGTACTAATTTATTTCAGATTTATTTGCTATGATTTGGTAAATGAAACCTGGATTTACCTGCACACGCCGAAAGGCCTTCCATTAGAGACGCATTCGACCGGAAAGGCTTTGGCGAGAGTTTTCTGAGATGGAAAAGATATTCTATGAATTGACTGTCTTTCTACAGAAAGAACAATAACTGGAGAGTACGACACCATACAACTAGTTCTAACAACAAGTCGGTTTTTAGAACGAGCCGGTTCTAAGAATAAGCCGGTCCTAAGAATAAGCCGGTTCTAAGGACAAGCCGGTTCTATCTTCAATTCAATTCAAGCGCTCCTCTATTGTTTTCAAAGAGTAGATCATTATATACATGGTTATTCACAAAAATCCTGTATTCAATATATAAAATGCACAATAGAAGAGACAAAAAGAACAATTTACTATATGATAGGGCGTAATAGTACTATTGCGTGATATATGTAATAGGAAAGTTTATAATAATATATCACTAGTTCATGGTTCTCAACATTCTTGCCATGCGCCACGAAAACATATTGTTGATTCGGTCAGATCGTACCACAATTTTTGATGATATGGTTTGAGTACTGCGCAAATTGTTGTTGCGAATATTAAAAAGATGGGAAGTTTATTCGACTGAGATTTTCGTGCATACATTTTAAAGTCTGCTCTCGAGTGTCGTTCTGATATAGGTAGTAATTCGAGACTGCTACGCTCTACCTTACATCTCAAAGCAGCACGTCGAAGGAATTTAGACTGAACTTTTTGAATTGCATTATTATAATATAAGCCGGTTCTAAAAACGAGCCGGTTCTAAGGACAAGCCGGTTATAAGAACAAGACGGTTTTAAGAATGACCTGGTTCTAAGAACAAGCCGGTTTTTAGAATGAGACGGTTCTAAAAACGAGCCGGTTCTAAGAACAAGAAGGTTCTAAGAACGACCTGGTTCTAAGAACAAGCCGGTTCTAAAAACAAGTCGGTTCTAAGAACAAGTCGGTTCTAAGAACAAGCCGGTTTTAAGAACAAGCCGGTTTTAAGAACAAGCCGGTTTTAAGAACAAGCTGGTTCTAAGAACGAGCTGGTTCTAAGAACAAGCCGGTTCTAAGAACAAGCTGGTTCTAAGAACAAGTCGGTTCTAAGAACAAGCCGGTTTCAAGAACAAGCCGGTTTAAAGAACAAGCCGGTTTTAAGAACAACCTGGTTTTAAGAACGATCTGGTTCTAAGAACAAGCCGGTTCTAAGAACAAGTCGGTTCTAAGAACAAGCCGGTTATAAGAACAAGCCGATTCTAAAAACAAGCCGGTTCTAAGAACAAGCCGGTTTTAGAACGAGCTGGTTTTAAAAAACGAGCTGGTTCTAAAAACGAGCTGGTTCTAAAAACGAGCCGGTTCTGAAAACGAGCCGGTTCTGAAAACGAGCCGGTTTTAAAAATGAGCCGGTTCTAAAAATGAGCCGGTTCTACAAACGAGCCGGTTCTAAAAACGAGCCGGCTCAAAGAACATGCTGGTTCTAAGAACGAGCCGGTTTTTAAAACGAGCTGGTTCTAAGAACAGGCCGGTATTTAGAACGAGCCGGTTTTAAAAACGGGCCGGTTTTAAGAACGGGCCGGTTCTAAGAACGAGCTAGTTCTAAGAACGAGCTGGTTATAACAATAAATGGGAGGCCCAGGACTGCTTATACTGAAGTTGATTCAGCGCGTGGGCAGAAGTATTAGCCTTTCTATGGGAGACTCGGGAGCATCGGAGTTTTCGCGTCAGAGACTGTCTCTCAACATTTAACGAGGGAACGCAGCATCTGTTCGGGGAACATTGTCGAACTGGGCTAACACTGGGTTAGAGAACCCGTGACCACACGTTCGCGCGGAAACAATTTTTCACTCCAAAGTGCTAACGTAAAAAGTTATATAACTAGATCAATCAAATAAAACAGATACATTAAAAAAATAAGACGGTTCTAAGACCAATACGGTTCTAAGAACAAGACGGTTCTAAGAACTAGGCGGTTCTAAAAACGAGCTGGTTCTAAGAACGACCTGGTTCTAAGAACGAGCCGGTTCTAAAAACGAGCCGGTTCTAAGAACGAGCTGATTCTAAGCACAAGCTGGTTCTAAGAACAAGCCGGTTCTAATAACAAGCTGGTTCTATAAACGAGCTGGTTCTAAGAATAAGCCGGTTCTAAGAACAAGGCGGTCCTAAGAACAAGACGGTTCTAAGAACAAGACGATTCTAAGAACAAGCCGGTTTTTAGAACAAACTGTTTCTAAAAACGAGCCGGTTTTTAGAATGAGCTGGTTTTAAGAACAGGACGGTCCTAAGATCAAGACGATCCTAAAAACAAGACGGTTCTAGGAACAATACGGTTCTAAAAACGAGCCGGTTCTAAGAACGAGCTGGTTCTAAGAACAAGTCGGCTTTTAGAACGAGCTGGTTATAAAAAACGGGCCGGTTCTAAGCATGAGCTGGTTCTAAGAACGAGCTAATTCTAAGAAAAAGCTGGTTCTAAAAGCAAGTCGGTTCTAATAACAAGCCGGTTCTAAGGACAAGCCGGTTCTAAGAACGAGCTGGTTCTAAGAACGAGCTGGTTTTAAGAACGAGCTGGTCTTAAGGACGAGCTGGTCTTAAGGACGAGCTGGTCCTAAGGACGATCTGGTCCTAAGAACGAGCTGGTGTCAAGAACGAATCGCTTCTTAGAACGAGCTGGTTATAAGACCAAGGCGGTTGTAAGAACGAGCCGGTTGTAAGAACAAGACAATTCTAAAAACAAGACGGGTCTAAGAACGACCTGGTTTTAAGAACTAGCTGGTTCGAAAAACGGGCCGGTTGTAAGAACGAGCTGGTTTTAAGAACAAGCTGGTTCTAAATACGAGCCGGTTTTAAGAACGAACTGGTTCTAAAAGCAAGTTGGTTCTAAAAACAAACTGGCTCTAAAAGCAAGCCGGTTCGTAGGACAAGCCGGTTCTAAGAACGAGCCGGTTCTACGAAAGAGCCGGTTCTACGCAAGAGGCCGGTTCTAAGTATAAACCGGTTCTAAGAACGAGCTGGTTCTACGAAAGAGCTGGTTGTAAGAACAAGCTAGTTTTTTTAAACGAGCTGGCTATAAGAACAAGACGGTTCAAACAACAAGACGGTTCTAAGAACGAGCTGGTTCGAAGAACGAGCCGGTTTTAGAACAAATTGGTTCTAAGAACGAGCTGTTTTTAAGAACGAGCCAGTTCTTAGAGCGAGCTGGTTCTAAAATTCAGCCGGTTCTAAGAATGAGCTAGTTCGAAGAACAAGTCGGTTCTAAAAACAAGCAATACACAGGTTGGGTTATCCCTTTTAGACAGAGCGGTAGGCGGTCTTGAGGTAAACCCTGATATCGAGACTACTGTGACCTGCTGGAGAGGACAATGAAAAATGCAGTGAAGTAGAAAAGATTATAAGAAAATAGATCACATCCGCGGATTTCTTGAGCCTTTAATCTGAAACCGGACATGAACGAAACAGAATTTGGGATGAAGCGGTAAGCTTTGGTTAGCCCAATTCAACAATGTGCCCCGAACAGACGCTTTATATTCTCGCTGAATGTCGAGCGACAGCCTCTGACGCGAGAATTCGGATGCTGCCGTGAAGACTTCTGCTCACGCCCTGAATCAGCTTGAGTGTACGAGGGCTTGCAGCTCCCATAGTTTCGAACGCTAGCGGACCAAAATCGTGCGGATAATCAGCGCAGCAGAGAATTTTCTGCATTCGTTAGCCTCAGCTAACATAGAGGCATGACCTGATCGGCCCGCACCTGCACCGATCATCAAAGGGGCAAATGAGTCGGTTTCATTGGGATTGATGAAATGATGAGTTAGTAAGAAAATGATACTGTGCGAACGACGTCAACATTCGGTATATTTGGTCACAACAGTTCCCTGATTTCCGTGACTAAACACTCCGTCCTTCTAAAGCGGCGACCCACAACGTTACCGCTACAGCTGTATAAGTTGCAATCTATCTAGTTGCCTAACACTACTACTAACTAAATACCTGGCTAATCAGGCGTAGAGATATAACGCATGAAACCCCGGACGTACCCAAGCGGCCCAAGCAACGAAATCAGATCTACGTGTCTACACATCACGGAGGCATTCGTAGATGCATTAGTCGTGGCAGTAGTGCCCCGAATGACACAAAAGCTGACGCCAACATGCTTCGTCCTTGATCGGTCCCGCAACTAATCGACACCTATGCAACCTGCCTCCTGATCATTGCAAGGGCAAATATGAACTCAAACGAACCCATCGTCAACAAAACGGCGATCTATCCACAACGACATTGGCGTTCACTGCTAGCTTTGTTCAATTCCCCTCTTGTTTTCATCATCGAGCGTCGATACGGCTAAACACTGGTCAAATAGTCGATATAGCGCTCCACGGACGATCGTAAGCAAACTGTTATCGGCCTGCCGGCCAAGCCAAGAGCGACAGAGTGAACGGACAAAATCAATATTCGCTTCAACGCAGACAAAAAGCTCAGGCGGAGTGGGGTGTGTGTAGCAGATATAGAGTGCTGTCAATAGCTCAGCCTCGCGCGGTGAACCCCCACGTTGAGTGGGTGTATATATGTAAATATATCGGCAATCGGGTGATGTTTGACATTTGCTTCTCTTCAGCACTCCACTTACTTGTTAAGAAGTATCACATAACAAGTCAGATCAAAAGCTAGCGTCCGCTGGGTGCGTATGTACATATATATATATATATATATATATATATATATATATATATAACGTTTGCTTAAATCAATTAGCTTGGGTAAAATGTATCTAAATTATATATATACATACTTTGAATAAACTCATCGGCAGTTTATCGAGCATATGCTTGCCGCACCCACTCCAGAAGGCCGCGGTGGCTAGCCGTAATAACATAAAAGCCTCACTCTCACAAAGCTCATGGCACATAGCAGCTAGCATGATCGGGTAAGTCACGCCAGACTTAGGTCAGCCATGAAAAAGCGGTGATTTGGAAATCCTTGATCTCCGTAACTTTTCAACAATTACTCTTAACACGTCTCACTCAACAGTGACCACTCGACTTAGTGGCAGCCTACTTTCGAACACGCTTATGTAGATAACCAATAACCAATATCGTACTTAGAGGGCACTCCTGGTACTCCGGTCGCGTCTGCACGTAGACACGCTAACCAGATGTCGGAAATACTCTCCACTAAAGAAACACGGTCGATCAACTTCAACACGCTCGTCTTGCCACAATTATATCGATGGAGGCTTGTATTGTGGTATCTCAGTAATGCGCTAACTAGATCAAATGGTAGACGAGCAACATTAAATCCATGTGTTCATTCAGACTAGGCTGAATTTGGTCCATCAGTTGTCTGACTGCAGGCGGCATTCAGGCGGCTCTGCCATTGCAGGTAACAAAGATAGGACCAGTTTTAACAGGATGTTAAGACGGGTGTGTCGCATCGATATTGCAGTGAGCACCTCGCGGAATTCAGGTTTTTGCCTACTAGCATTTGGGTGGTCTCGTAGGTACTCTAGCCGATCGATGTTACTATAAGCATAAACACATTTGGCAGCAGTTTTAAAATGTTTGCTGTCATCGCACAGAACTAACAATTAAATCTACAATCTAACTATCAACGTTAAAATTATAATACATAATTCTAATAATAATTAACTTAAAGCGTAGTTGGATGCTCCCTCTGCATGAAGTCCTCGTTGAATCGTCTAGGCGAATCAGCAATTTTTTTTATATGATCCGTCCGAGCTTAGAACCGTTTTTGCTGTACTTGATGCCTTAGTCCGAAAACAGTTAGTATGTGCACTGAAGACTTTTCGACAGGTGTGTTCTGCCTTTCAAAGCATTCAAGTCCAGCCGATTAAGAAGGATGGTGATATCTTCAAGACGGTCACAGAGAGTATGTTGTCGCGCATACTCGTATAAATTGCGTTATTTTAATATTCGTTACTTGTGTCACATCATTCTCAAGATCCGTTCGCAGTCAGTTTTAGCGGCTTTTAGTAACACGGGACTCCGGGCGCTCGACAATTAGTGTAATTACCATTGTTTTCATTTAAAGTTTGCATTTAGCAATTACTTCGTCACTGCGACATCACTCACGTTGGGACGCCGTTTTCGACTTTCCTAATGTGCAATTATAATAACCGATATCTAACCGCCTATCCGCGTGTCTACTACGAAACACCTTCGTAGGCGAAGGCGATTACTAAAATTGAGATGGTGATTGTAAAGCCCTACCTCGGCAATTCAGACGCAAGTCGCTCTCATCTCGTTGTGGCGAGAACATTGTCTCGGTAGCAGCATTATTGATTGCTAAACTAGACAAAGTCGATGTTGTGGTCTAGCTAGTGCAGTCCCTAGTTGTGTGTTGTCGCGTTTCTAGCCTCGCCTCTCACGCCTTCAGAACGTCATTGTTTTCATCGTTTCGACTATCATAACAGTGAGCTTTGGCGGTTCGAGGTCATGATGCTTGGCTGCGTTTGAAGTACTTGTTATGCAGCTGCGGTCGCTCCCTGCAATATTGCTAATGTGGCAGTCGTCTTAAGTGCAGATGGTTTCGGCTTCAATCGTGTCTCCTCACTCAAATCTTGGCTTGGTATCTGCCACAGAGGCCTTGCGCAAGACTGCTTGCTGCACTTTAGGTAAATAAGATGTTCGGCTATTTGGTGACGACCACTGGTCCTGAAGTGCATTCTGCACTTCAAATGACGGCGTCTGCGGCCGGCAATACTCTCCAAAGGCTCTTCTCGAAAAAGCAACACTGTTTGATCGGTGAAGTAAATGAAGCTTTTGTGTACCTCGCACCAAAGATTACAGTAGTAGCTGAGCTTTTAGATTGCTTGACAAACAACCAGGTTACCCGCGCTTATTTTCATGAGCCATTAACCCGCGTTCCACTCTAAGTGTTCATATATATATATATATATATATATATAAATATTGCGTATCACAGGAGGCGAGGGTAAGGTTCAAAGCAGAAGGTAGCATGTTAGAAGCCACAACGGACTCTTAAAATACGTGTTAGAGGTAGTGCAGGCCGGGTAGTGCATTAGTTTATATTGTGCATATGGAGTAAGATCCTATATACCGAGCAAGATGGCTTAGTGGCAAAGCCTTTGCCTTGCATTCGGGACGACTGGGTTCGAGACCCAGACCGGCCACTCTTAAATTGGTTTGCATAGTTTCCAATTTAGACAAGGTAAATGCCGGAGTGGATTAAAATTAGCCATGACATGAAAAAACCGTACACGGGCAATAGCCTTACGGAAAATCCTTTAAAAATATATATATATATATATATATATATATATATACTTATACTCCATAGGCGGCAATCCGCTTGGCTTAAAACAGCTTCTCAGAGACTCTTGGGTATAGCGGCACCTAATACCTTGAGGTACACAAATCACGTAACAGACACGGCATGATACAAACTGCCATTTACAGGCTACCACCACCTTGATGCATTGAGAACCTAGAACCAGATATGGCAAACCTACAAAAGGACGAAGGTAAAAAGCTGCAAAAAAGACGCGCAAACACCCAAAATAGAAACTGTATACTTTCTACTGCTAAGGCACGGTCTTCGCAGGCAACGCGAAAGCCGAGGTACGAAGGGGCTAATTGAGAGGCGTAGTTTAGAGGCAAACTGAAAAGAGGTTAAGACATTGACGCTTTTTTTCACACATATACGTACAGACATATATAAATCCAATTCATACAAAATAACACTTTACTAATTTATGTAAGAACGTGTGTGACGAACTATCCGTTACGAATATAAGCTGTTCACAATGCTTAGAGAGGGAGCAATATATATAGGGAGCGATACATTTAGCTAAACACAAACATTTCATACACGACTAAGCTGCCTGTCCAGATTCAGGACGTCTGCAAGCACGTTCACGTGGGCAGCTACAGGGTTTCCTTATAACTACAGCAAATAGTGGAGGGTGTCCGGAGTAAAACAATAATCTATAGACATACACTGCAAAATTCAGCAGCGGCGCCATAAAATGCAGTAAATGCTCGTCATGCAAATAGTAGAAATACACATCGGGTAGTTTGACAGTTAATGGTGTATAGAGCATCCGAGTCAACCATAACATTAATAGATTCTATTTATTATTAGAGTTTATAAACGCATATGGAAAACGTGGCTGAAATGTTGAAAATGTGTTGGAATGTGATAATTGTGGGCCTACGCCGAGAACCTCTCAGCTCGATCGGAACGGAACGCATGTCCTTTTTCAAAAAACAGCGACCATCACACCATCAAAACGTTGAAAATATGAATAGAGCACGGAAGCACTCAACGATAAACGCGTACTTTTTTGGAAAAATACAATTATTTATCTATAACTAATATTATCAGGTGGTATTTGGAAGATACGGCCATATTCGACTTGCTGTTACTTGTGGACAATACGGCGACGGTGGCCGTTTATGGCAACATGCCTTAATTCCTAGTCGAGATACGGCAACGATCCCTTTTTTCCTCTAGCTGCAATCCTAATTAGCAAAGAAAGTAATTAGGCCGATAGAAATTTGTCGAAGCGAATATCTACACAAATAGGCCTCCGCTTTTCCGTTCCGCCAGCTACGCCGGGCTGAAAGATAATTTGTCGCGCTATTTGCGGATGTTGTTGCGGTCTAATAAAACACAAATGGAGAGGGAGGGGGGGGGGGGGTAAAATGGAAACTAATGGAACAAGATTTTTCACACTGTTGATCGGTTAGGATTATAAAGTCCAGAGACGACTTCGTTACATGCCGCTCTAGCCGGTGGACCCAAACGAGTATGCAAATAAAATTGTTTGAATGGATTCAAAAGAAAAACCTATGAGATACCGTCGCCTAGCCTCCTAGCATATAGGGCGATATGAGAGGAAGAAGCTCATTCGTGACACATCCGAACGAACTTTCTGAATGGAAGACGTCGAATAATACAATAGAATAGGAGAAAATGAAGTCGCACGTGGTGGCGGTGATGGTGATGATGGTAATAATAATAGTGATGATAACAGTGATCATAATTCTGACCTCAAAGAAAGCATTGATATAGTGGCACTGTATTCCGGGACGACGCCGGTACCTCGCGCACCTCAAATAGAGACACAAGCACACACCCATACAGGAAAGTCGTGTTTCTCAAAGCAACCACCTGCTACTACTGTCCATGTGTCATTCGGTTGTTTTCACTGTGAGAACAGCAGTCGCCAGTCTGCCTATCTAGCTGTCTTGGCGTTAGTTGGGGCATCGTCATTGCCCCTCATTATTATCTTTTCGCGATCACAGAAAATACGACGGCCGTCACCGCCTGAAGGTTCGGGCGCTCGGAGGCTCGGCGGTGCCAACCAAAAACAACCCAAGCGGGGGGTAAAAGGGCCGTCGCTAGCAGCTGCAGTGGGGCCATACGTGTACGTACCTCCGCCGGAGTAGCGTTCCCCTCAGACAGCTTTCAAGAGGGGAACAGGGTCTACTGCCCCTTCTACTGCGGCATTTCTTTCGACCACTAGCTTTTTTTCTTTACGCTCTGACAACCACATTTTCTCGTAGGTCGTCTGCTTCTATTGTGTGGGCTATTGGTTGTATTCTCAGTTTTACAACAAGCACTGTTATCAACATTTCTACCGCTGCTACTATTCCATTCGACGCTTATTCTGTCTTCTTTTCAATACTTCTGGCAACCACTTCCATCGGAAACGGTATCTATGTAGTCTTATTATTTTGCTGGAAATTGAGGCTCTCTGTTGTGCTCCCTTTTTACTGTTTTGTTCGAATAGTATTTGTCTGTAGTGTTGGTTGTGTTTCCACCTCATTATATGCTGCTTTCTACCAGCCTGATGCCCTCCTGCTGCTCCCACTTTCCAGCAATACATCATCGAGCATGGCGGTGCCGGGGTAGACCTGTCACCGTCATGTCGTGAGGCGCTAATGCCGATGAACCCTTTTGTACGTTAACAAGTGTTGGGCAGAGGAAGGCTGTATGGGGGTGGTCACGTCATCCTCCTAACCTGTCTCGCACATCTCGACATGCTTGGCTCCCGAAGCCTTACCTACCATATGCAGATAATTTGGAAGCATCCATGCCTCGTGAATACCTGATGGCGTCTCTATGCTCTCTTATGAACTACTTATCTAGGTCGGGCATGACCTGGAGGGTCCAGCCACCACCTTGTAGTGCAGCCTAGTGTTAAACAGATGCAGCCGTTAGAAAGCGTGTCAGATACGAACGCGTCATTTTAGACTAGGGGCAGCAACACGAAATATGTCGAACGAACGACAAAGCGGCCAAGACGGTCAGCAACTTAACAGAGATGATGCCAGTGGCGCCAGTAAAGGCAGGTTTCGGCGGCTAGCAACTGTTGCCGATGCCTGTACACTGCGCCTGTTTGGTCAATAGCCTTGACGATCCAATGAAACTCGATGCAGTTGTTGCGAACTCAGAGACTGTTATCGGGCCTAGCTACTAAAGCTACCATGAATATAGCCGGCGTGGACCGCATAGGGGCGGACTGAAACGAGAACTACTCGACGCGCATAATGAAAGCAGGCACGCTGGAGCAAGCCAATGGCAGAAAGAGTGAACAACAGCCACGTAGCCAGGCCTGTGGATTAGGAAAACCAACGGACTTAGTTCTGCCGTAAATATGGCAAGCAATGTCTACTAGGAAGAGAGAAGTGCGCTTGAGTGCACATTGCAGAACGCGCTCATTTTTGAGAACGCGGTATTTTCACCTATGGAACTGGCTGGGTGCACACCTATACTCTCTAATGAGGAACAACGAACGGATGAGACCGCGGAGGTAGCGTCCAACGGGCCTGTCATTACGCAGGGGTCCTGAAGTAATGACGGAGCAGTTGTGGGTACATTGAGGACGCACACAAGGAAGGGAGAAAGGCGTAGGTAGGCAAGCTTTAGAGGGTAGAATATTTAGAAAATGGTGAGTGTCCCACAGTGTCTCTTCTAGATAGATAAAAGCGCGTGAGTGCATGTTCCCTTCTCTTTCTGACCGTTCCCCCTACTGCACGGGCCGCTGGTGTTGTCGTCCACTGCTCGTGCTACTATGCTCTAGTCGTCTATTTTTGGGCGTCGATTTTCCGCTATCCGATACTATAACAAGATTACTAGTTTCGTTGCTATTACTATGAATGCCAATACTCGCACTACCAATAGATGCTTTGGTTTTTTGTTCTACTACAAAACAAAAGATCAAAACTAGAAACCAAGGCAGTACAACCGCTATCACCATCACCACCACATTAGCCCCGTGACCAGGGCAATCGCGGCACTAACGCTACATCACCTGTGCCGCTACCATGTCAGGTCTTGATCCTTTCTCACAAGTCGTTGAGTCTTTGAGTCGCTTCTACTTTCATTTCCGTTTTGACTTCCTCCGATTCTCTCCGTTGTGCTTCCGCCCGCCTTTTTTCCCTTTTCCCAACCTTGTTCGTTCTCGTAGTTGCCTACGAACAATGTGGACAAACAGGTTCGACTGTATGTATAGCACGAGTCGGTCGGTCAAGCAGACCACACGAAGTACGCAGCCCGAGACAAAAAAGCTACGAGTGAGCTATGCAGCAGCAACATCAGCAACAAGGGCGGCAAGAGGGGCGGCAGTATAACGAGTTTAGCACTACCTCTACTACAGAAGTGCTTGTGTCAATCAGCCAGTAAGACAGAC
Organism: Dermanyssus gallinae; assembly: GCA_003439945.1. Taxonomy (NCBI): domain Eukaryota; kingdom Metazoa; phylum Arthropoda; class Arachnida; order Mesostigmata; family Dermanyssidae; genus Dermanyssus; species Dermanyssus gallinae. The sequence goes on from QVRM01001421.1 coordinate 325,454, forward strand.
GTGCCTACGAACCGGGCCGATCGCACTTCCGGCGCTCCGGTGTCTGTCTTCCATCTTGTCTCTACCTAGATAGGAGTATATACATACCAATATACATGCCTACATCTATGTCTGTACAGATAAACCCATCTCGCTGGCCTTCCATCTCTTTCTCTTGATGTGCAAAAGGTCGCTTTTGGCATTTCTAAAACGGCAACGCATTGCACAATGCGTTGGGGGGCGGAGGCGGATGGGGAGTGGGGTGACAGCCAATGAGCGTCTGAAGAGGGGGCACCCGAAAGGGCAAGCGCCAACGGGGCGGATGAGTGGGGAGTACTCGGAAGGAAAAGCGCCAGGGGAAGAGGGACAGATGGGTGCGGATGCGTAGGAAACCACCGCTGGCCAATGACCGCCAGCGGTGGCTGCTCGCCTCCCGGAGGCTAGAGAGGAGAAAAGACAGAGAAACAACGACGTCAGCGGCAAGTCGCGTCGTTGTGGTCGTCGAGGTGGGTCGCCAATATATGCCGACGGACGGATGAACGGCAAGCGAACGAACAAACGACCCAGCCGACCAAACCAACGAGAAAAGACGCAACCAGGAGCCGAGCAGCAATAGGCTGCTTTGGTCGCCGTTGCGGGTGGTAGGTGCAACGGCACGACGAACGCCACAGTCAAACGCAATGAACAGTAGGAGCGACGGCGGGTAGCGTCGTAGGTGCGGTGATGAGGTAATGGCATTGTGAAATTTGCATACCCCTCACGGAATGTGCTCTCTACGACGGCTCGAGACGAGTCGAGACGACACAACGGCGGATATAGTGGGCGATGTGCCCTTCCGCCGGCCGATCTGCATGCATCTCCTGTTGACGCCCCCGCCGCCGCGGCCCGACGACTCGAAGGACTTGGTTGGTCGCTCGGTCGGTCGACTTCATTCGATTGGCTCGAGGTGAGGACAGACCGCCAATGACGTCAAATATATCATCACCACGCTTCATTGGTCGCCCCGGGTCGCGCTGCTAGGGTTGCGGCCTCGCGGCCTCATCGACGCGGCATCGTTGACATCGCCGTCGTCGTCTGCTGCTGCTGCTTTACCCCTTCAGGAGGGAGCGGGGGTGGGTTAGCGATTGTCGTGCGACACGCTAAATAGCCGTTACTCGACCCGCTCGCTCGAGCAACAAAGGCTGCCCCTGCATTCGCCCCCCCCCCCGCCATAGAAGCGCATGGCTTCCGTAATACCACAAGCGGCAGTAGCAACCTCCGTAATACACCACAAAAGACCAATAGCAAATTGAGCAGCATCACCAACAGCCACAGCCGCTCCCCCTCATATCGACGAAAGTCTGGCAGAGCTCACATAAACCGGTCCCGATGTGGGGGCTGGGCGCGGGTGCAGGGATGACACCGGGTCGACAATGCATGCCGTTCGCTCAATATGATGAAATGTCGGAACAGGGTCGTAAACACGCTGATACTTGTACTGTCTGACTACGGCCGCTCATGTCCGCTGGTGGTATTTGGCGTGCTGCAATAACCCGATAGAAAAAAAAAACCCGAACTGGACAGGGCAACAGTACCAACATGGCAGCACTCAAGTCTGCCTTGCGCGTAGCATACGTAGCACCACGTATATAGAGTAGCACTGCTCTCAGATCTCAGAGGCCTGTCCCGTACTCTCGGTGTCAGCCGCACGCGCATACCATAGCCGCTGCGGGAGCGCGGTGGCCGTCATCGCCACGACCGTGAGAGGCTCGGCGACGGAGAGAGGCGGGCCTGCTTAAGGCCTGGTCGCCTCGTATCGCGCGTAGATTTATTTCTTCTCGCTGACGTCAAACCACCTTAAGGGTCAGCCGCAGCTGAGAGCAGTCAGCTGCAGATCAGGGCAGCCGCCGTTGCGATGGAGAATATCTACGAAGGACCATTGTTATGATAGACCGCAAGGCCGCATGTAGGCTCATCCATCCAGTGGCGAAAGTGGTACATGACCGGCAGACATTTAACCGAACGGCCGATCCCCACGCGAGACTGACTGATGGCGGCTTGCCTCCCCTCGCTTGACCCTCAGTTTAGCAGAGGGTTGTTCTCCGAAGTGTTTCGACAGCGCCCGTGGCTGGTTGAGTGGCTGGCTGGGTGGCCCCTTGGCGCCAACCAAACTGACTTCTGTGCCTCTTGTAGCGAGTAGCCCCTCATCAAAACGCGCCGACCCTCGGCCCGCCGTGACCGCTACAAGACAGCGCGATGCTATATATAGCGCTCATAGCTGCTTCTCCGGTTCGGCAAGTGACCCGGTGATGTTCGCGCCAGCTCTCGTCGTACGTAAGATAGCATACCTGTATGTATGCTATTTGTGCGCTTTCCTTCAGAGACGAGAACGACAGAGGTAGTGTAGCGTACGAAAAGCGAACAAGAGGAAGGAGAGAACAAATTACCAGTTAGCGTGTAGCAAAATGATATGCGAAAGACATAAGATAGCTTACGGGTAGAAGGAAAGAGGTTCCACAGGAGGAGACAAATCAAACGCACACGTTAAATGTTCAGGTGCACTAGAACACTGATTCGCTCACTCGGTATGACGAACACATCACTAAGGCACTGCGAAGAACACATCACTAAGGCACTAGGAGTTATTTTTAGTCTGATTTCATACTGAGATGCCGCAATGTAATATTAAAGTTTTACGTATACGCAATAACCTCGCGTCAAAAATCTGATGACCTTATCCGCTCATGGAAAAACTTGCGCGTGCAGAAAAAAAGGATGTGCGGACACTCCGTTAGTGAAGTGCGCAAACGTGAGTTTTTCCTGAACAACGGCGAGCTGTCATTCGCTGCACTCGACCTGATACTGCGTTTCTTCTGGCGGCCAGGCGGTCACAAAGACGTACTTGAAGGGTGCGGGTCAGCTAGACGTATACTTCAGGGTACAAATCTACAGGCATTCTCTCTAATTCTCTCTGTAGCACTCGAAGTCAGATGCTTACACGTAACTGAAGAAAGGATTAGTACGCATGAGCTAAGCAAGATAACAATCAATATTACTAAAATCGGGGAAAAGCAAATGTCTCACACAGGTATACTCGTATATATATACATATATATATATATATATATATATATATATACGTTGTCAGGCATTCTTATGTTTTGCTTATGTTTATAGCGCATATATGACACATCATTGATGTGGTCATTAAGATGTCAGGATGAATAGAAACAATTCTCAGTCAGTTTGTATAGCACATACTTCAACAAAGCTAGCCGTAGTAGAAGCCGTCGCATTGACGGCCGTAAAAAACAATCCAGTTTTGCCAGGCCAACGATGTAGTATTGTAAACATTTTCCTGTCAGGTATCTATCTGTCTGTGTGGAAAACGCTTTGCGTACAACCGCCGTGCGGTCCCCGCCTTATCGTCCGCTTTACCATGCATTAAATGCATGTACATAAGCTTTCTCGGCATTTGTAAACCGATCCATCACGATACACGTGGTAGAAACGTCTGCATTTTGACATGGAACGTTAATCGAACATAGGTCACTGCACACCACTCATATCGACCTCTCTGATCCTCACAGCCACGCAAGAGGCCGTCCCATAGAACGACCAAAGGCTGGACGCTTCTTACCTGCTCTCGCCTCATGGCGGTTCCACTAACGATAACGCTGGTGTTTTTCGAATTTCGTTTTCTTTGAATGGCTGACGGTCATTCGTTCAAAAAAAAAGTTCGAGCAAGATTTGGACTAAAATTAATGCTTTACTGAGCTTCTACAGGTTTGACGAGTGACTTTAGTTAACAAAGCGGGAGAATCGGCCTTCGGAAGTTACTTTGCAACCACAAAAGTCAGCTCAACCAATTTGGTACCAAAATTATTCACTTAAAATGTGCATTCGTCTGAACGTATTGGTTGTGCACGCGAGTAAAAAACTTCGAAAACCTGAGCGTAAAAGTTCGAACATGGAAAAGTATAATAATAATATAATTTTCCGAACTCTTCATAATAACACAAAAGTTCCTGCTCCAGCTAAGTCTAAGTTTATCTCAGGCTAGTGTAGAATGTTCTCCCGAATTGGTCGGTATGCTTGGTTTTTCAATTGAGTAATGCGCTTTTTCACAATCGTGCATTATGTTAACTTATGTCGGGGCAGCCACACTAAAATCACAACTCACAAATATATTTAATCTTACTCCTATACGAAACAATTCCGTTCCCCCTTTTCAATGACAAAATTATTTTCTCATCAAGTACCCCTTAGTTTGGGGCAAGATTTTACGGACACCCTATATATATATATTTATATCATCAAATTCGCTTACTCGATTAGCATGCGACGATTGTTAAGCGTGTACTATATAGGCTACATATAAAGTAAGTATCTGAACTAAACATATATATAAATAAATATATATATGTATATATATATACGTTTAGTTCAGATACTTATTTTATATGTAGCCTATATAGTACACGCTTAACAATCGTCGCATGCTAATCGAGTGAGCCAATTTGATTTTTACAGGTCACAGGGTTATTACCACATTAATGACGCCATATTGTCCTTGAGAGGCCCAGCTCCGACATGAGATACGTGACAGGTCTTCCGTCTAGCGCTTCCCCAACTGAGCTATTTCGGACACTACGTGACAGGTCTACGTAACAGATTCTGGCTAACTGCTAATGTGTAGCTTCGCAGTAAACTTTCGTTTTTGTTTATCGTCGACAGATTGCCGAGGGAGAGGAGAAGCACGCCATACTTAAAGTAATAAACGCAAAACAGACGAAAACCTGAACTACCAACACGCAGGCGTATTTTGGTGCCCGAGAAGGCGGTCAAAACAGGGGACAAAATCGAAGAGTCTTTTAGGAGAATTTATTGGCTAGCGACAATGCATTGCGAAATATTCCCAATGCAACGTCAAGTTTCAGCAATTACTCAAATCGTGTGTGCCACATTGTAGCAACGCTTATGCGATAGCATACTCGTATATGTTTACACGTTGCTCTCGATACAGTGTCCATCCAGACGTATATGGCCATATGCATAGGTCTTATAGTGCTCGGTGGCGTGAGAACACCTGGGACGATCTGTGCGCCCATAGTCTCCAGGCAGACATGTTTGACCTTAGGTTCCTGAATCCACAAAGGCTATTGCATTTTGAATTATTGAATTTTTAAAGAGGTGTCCATTTTCGAAGACTACCTGTGTGCTAACGACTTTGGGTATTCGCTCCCGCTAGCGATCGTAGAGCTGGAATCCACTTAACAGTGGGTTGTACAGAGAGAGAGAGAGAGAGCGAGCCTGACTGAGAGAAACTCAGTAAGCCTTAGTTATTTGGACGAAATGGTCAGAGTAACCATATTGACGGTGGACCAATCAATACTACGCAAGCAGTTTGACTAAATATTCTACATTCTGCGCAAAATCTACGGCACTGAAGCCTGCATATGAAGAAAGTTCGTATCCATCATCGATTCGTCCAATTATAGGTTAGGCGCCCCTGCTGAGTCAATTAAGAACATCCTCGTAAAGCAAGCACACAAAGCTAACGAAATTAAGAGACATTGACGAGATAAGTTTGCAATGCGCATGTGTTGCAAGTGTGTAATAAGAGTATTGTGAAAACATGTCCTTGAGTAATTTTAATCGTATCGTCTTCTTAGTATGAGGAAGGCACTCATTGGTGATAGTACTAGCATATTCGCAGTTCAATTAACGCAGTTCTATAGCAGCGTTTCGGTAGTAGCGTTACGAATAGTAGCGGGAAGTTAGCGTTACGGTAGACAACATGATGTTATTCTGCATCCCGCATATGATAGTGAATTAATACAAATAAGTAATAATAGTACCATGGTTGTAAATATGAACTTATCAAGCTCATCAGTACAGAAACCTTGTGTCTGACATCTACAAATGACACATATTTTTGCACAGCCCTGCAGGTTTCCTTGGTGATCTTGGTGTGCATTATTAAATATAATACTCTGTTCAACTGTTAAGACGTATATTTCGATAAATTTGTGTGGTCAAGCAAGAGCTATATATTTATATATATATATTTTTTAGATTTTCCGTAAGGCTAAAGCCTGTGTACGATTTTTTCATGTCATGGCTAATTTTTAATCCACTCCGGCATTTACCTTGTTTAAATTGGAAACTATGCAACCCAGTCCTCCCGAATGCAAGGTAAGGGCTTTTGCCACTAAGCCATCTTGCTTGTAAAGCATTATATATATATATTATTATGCTAATTTTTAGCTGCGACTCTTGCGATAATGTGTTGATTTAGTCGTTTCAATATACAGGTAGCGCTGAAAAATATGCCTGGATAAACCCTTTCAATTTATATTACAATCTTCTCATCAGCTTGAATCGGCACATCAGAACTATTAGCATGCATTCCTCACAATGTATGCGAGTCAGCACCGGCTGTTCAGAGCGCGGTGTAATATTTATAATAACGCGGTGTAATACGCGGTATAATACCCCCCCCCCCTAGTTTTTGTAAGCCAATAATGCCCAAAATACTACTAACTGGTAAAACCTTCGACTCAGGGCATCTAGAAGCAGTGCTCATCTTTTATATGCGAGTCGCCCAAACAAATATATATATATATATATATATATATATATATATATATATATATATATATATATATATATATATATATATATATATAAACAGGAATTTGTTTTTCTCAATATGCAAAAGCTTGATCTCATTTCCAACCACCGGCAAGACATTGAATAGAACCTCTCATACTAGTCTGTCAGGAGCATGGGAACATCTCACTCAGTCGGTTCTGTAGAATTATCGTTTTACAGTCTTAAAGCACAATGAGTCTTACTTCTAGGCTTTCTAAACAGCCTTCGGGCATTACCGATCTCCCCGTAACGAAATGCAAAAGTCGTCCGTACTGTCTTAGTTATGTCCGCTGTGTGTATCGTTTACATGTAATGAGCAGGGAGACAAAGATACGGAGTGACTAGAGTTAACAAAATCCAACGGTTTGCCACGGCATCATATAACGTTACTGTCAGCCTCCAAGCCTAAACGTCACGATTGCTAGAGCCACCCTGTGTACCAAGGACAGTGCCACCCGCACCTGTACGCTGAAATAACTCGATCAGCAGCTGACGAAGAGCGGATTTCATAAAGGTCTTGGCGCAGTCAATAGAGAGACTGAATACAGATCAATTCTGAGTTGGGCCACAGTTCGATTGTTTTCGACGACATAATGTCGATTGTATTCTTTCCTCCCGCCCCGCCTATTCATAGCAGAGTCTTATATAGATTCTTTTTCTACTCAAAGTGGTCGCGCATGCACCTGCCGAATTGTACTGACAATGAAGCTCTTATTCTAGCTTGGCGCAAAAGGCCGAAAACTTAACTATACGCGAGCTAGCAGGCTCGAAGGAAACACGGACGTGATTCCTCTGCCATTACCTTCACTACGCTTTTCATCGTCCTCTTCAGTAGATGCCGGGTGGCATGGATGTCAGGGCTTAACTTAAGACCGCCTACCGCTTTGTCTCATATATATATATATATATATATATATATATATACATATGTATATATATATATATATATGTATATATATATATATATATATATATATATATATATATATATATATATATATATATATACATATGTATATATATATATATATCTATATTGTAGACCGCCAGTGGGGTCGTATCTGGGTTGTATCTGTCTCGCCAAATATCGGGAACATCGACAGCAGCCAACATTGACATTGCGTCTGGTCTTAAAGTGACCGGCGACGATATATGATCATGTTTAGTCCTGAACGACCGAGGCTCACCATTGCACCAACTTCCAGACCGGGCGGAATGTACGTTACAACGACGATGTCACTTTTCCCACCAGCGGAGAGCATCACACGCCACTCGTTTTTTTGTTTGTTTTCACGCAATGGATCGGTGGCAAGATCGTAGGGTCATGGACGGGTGGTTTTAGTGTTCGCTCGATATGTATGCCTTCATAATACATATATTCCTCTTTCTTTCGATAGCGACTAGACGAGCAGGATTAGCGGGCATCTTGAGATATCCAAGGTTTGCCCAACTGTCCTATGTGGATACTTTATAAAATGATATAGAACATATAGATAGATACCTTACCCACAGATCTTTGTTGACGTTCCGCGCGTAATACTAGAAAAAGTCCTGCTTAAATTGGCAACCCTGCCTTTGGTCTTAGAGCTAGGATGACATGAGCTAGCAAATGACAAGAACCCTGATGGCTTGACTATCCCGTCCCGGTCGCACGGTAAATATATATCTTATAAAAAGTACGATAACCCACATTCCGCCGATCTCCTACCTGCGTCATAAACCCATCATTGCAGACTGGGTGGCAAAACATGGTAAACTCATAGGGAAAGCATGATTTGCTATTGTAGATAGAACTGTCTATTCTTTCTCCTATACCTCATGATTACTCTTGGCTCTATTAGTTACATCACACATCATACAAAGGTTATTCGAGTACACATAAAAAGCATAGAAACTGTAACGGAGGATCAGCCTGAAGAAGAGTATTTGAATCAATTTAATTCCTTATCGTCTGTAAAAGTAACGCCAGCCACGCCACGATGAAATCGACATTGGGACCATTGCAGTAGACCACGTGTTCCTTCCGCGCACTTGCATTAATATTAATATTTCTATTATTATTATTCGTCTGACTGTTGAGTGAAATGGCAATTCTCTAGATTCGCACATCTTGGAGCTTGTGTTTGCACAGCTTGCAGCTACTGTTTGGACCGACGAACGGTACGAATCGTTATTGATAAAATATATAAACGAAATATATAAACGGATAGAATATATAAACACGTGGCTAGTAAGCGTGTGGAGCCTGGATCGAGGTATGCGAGTTATGTTGCCACCCTTTGTGACGATGATAGCGAAATTCCGCAAATAAGCTGTCTGTTACTAGACAACTAAATTAGCATCAGCCACTCAAATCATTTGGCAGTCTAACTCTCTAAAGTGCCAAAGCAAAAGGACGCGCGTGTCGTCGGTTGTTGTTGTTGGTGTTGTTGTTGTTGTTGTTGTTGGTGTTGTTGTTGCTATTGCTGTTGTTGTTGTTGATGATGCCGTAGTTATCTTACGACACAGCCGCGTCTCTAATCATGTACAGCCCCCTATTTCGTGCTGGACAATAACTACCTTGCTAACCCCGTTTCTGCTTGCCGACCCCCGTTCTCCCCGAAGTTCCCTTGTACGTTGGTCAATAGTTAAACGAAACTATGAGTACTTGCAGCAAGCAATTTAGTTGAGAGTCTATTGCCGAAATGACTCCGTCGAGGATGAACACGACGACGGGAATGACATAATGGTGCCTGGCGGAGAAAATCCACACTGGACGAAGAGTGGGCAGGCGGTGGATGAACAACTCTGTTAGCAGCAGCTCTCTCTTTCTCCCTCTGCCTGTCTGTGTGAATTTGTCAACTTCGAAACTTGACACGTTCCTGGCGTATACCACCGTACGCTGGCATACAAACGCACTGACCATCGCTATCCATTGACTACAGTTTCAACACTGGTTCGTTGCGGCGAACGAAGCCGCTGGGGGATAGAGCCAGGAATTTCCTTCATTCATCGTCGGGTCGACTCGACGGGCCCCTCGACGCCTCGGGGGGCCCGGGCTCGAGGCTACGGCGTCGAGACTCTCTGCACAAAAGCGCAGTATGGACGAGGAACACGACTCAGAAGAGGCAGGCGAAGCGTTCGGTCCGCGGACGGACGTCCGGACGGACATACGGACCAACCAAGCCAGAGAGACGACAGACTCGCGATACTCTATGCACGCATGCATGCGCACCACAGTCGCGATTGAGACAACGGCCAGAACAGCGGCACAAAGTGACGAGAATTGCTATAATAACTTCCACAACTGTTACTACTACTACTACTACTACGACTTCTACAGCCCCATTACGACATTATTAGATCCGTTGGTGGTGCTGCTGCTGGCGGCGGCACGTTCCTGGCGCTTGCGAACTCAACGAAACCCTTGTCAACGGAACATCGGAGAGTCGGCGGCAATCCATTGTTGCTAAATGAAGGCACATAGGTCGCGGAAGGGCGGGCCGGCGCGTTGTACACTGTACTCTGTACCGAGAGCGCGCGCGGCTCAAGCATACTAGTCGGAAAAATTGATGCTCGACTAAAAACGATTACCGAGAAGAACACAGAGAGTCAGTCACCTAATGATCCAATATGGGCCGACACGATTTTACCCTGTGCTCGTCGACGCTGCTACTACTACTACTACTACTACTAATACTACTACTGTATACCGCGGTCACATCTCTGCCCCGGTGGCACGTTCCTGTTACCCCCGGGGGGTGACAGGCGCAAAGCTTTGGCAAGGCACAAAACTCCTGCTTCTACGGTAGCAGCAGGATCAGTGGAGTCCACATACAGTAGTGGTGGTTGCTATTTGACATTTAGTTAACTTATATATATATATATATATATATATATATATATATATATATATATATATATATATATATAATATTTCTAAATGAAGTATATTTGTTTCAAAAGGCAGTAGAACTTATTAAGAAATTATGTTTCCTTTTGATTGGGGGGACGGGCCGGTATAATCTTGTTTAAGAATTCTAGGGAAATTACTATCATCTGCTGTACTGCGATACATTTGGCAGCCGGACATCACTTCACAAAACCAGACGTACCGTCATGCTCGACTGAAAAGCCTGCCTTGTCTGATATATATACTAATGCTGGCCAAAAGAAATGCAAATGGTTAAAAAAATTAGGATCTTGAAATATCTACTTTTCGAAACGTTCAATAACTTGAAAACTTAGTCTTGCCGTCAACGCCTCTAGAACAGCCATACAAATGTCGCTCTCCAGAGATAACTTTGGTGCAAACAGTGTGTCTGTATATATATCTGCTTTCTCAGTCAAACATCGGGGGGTGGTGGAAATCGGCTTACAGTAATCATATCTTTGTGGTTGTTCTATGGACGTTGACCGTAATACTACGTTTTCGATTCGTATTTGAACGTAAACATTAGAAAAATGGATATCCCACTCTCTTTTAAGGCTCATTTTAGAACTCTCATTTTAGACAACTGGCGATAAAGATTACATTTCTATACTTTCAGATACATTTTTTGCGTAAGTCTACAGGGGAACTTCTGACAAATTTCAGAACATGCTAAAAAAAACTGTTTTCATTCAATGTAAAGCTACCTCACGCCGATCGCTTTATTAATTCGGGAACTACATCGTATTCAAGTCCATGTCAGGGGGTCCTTATCTAAATTATTGACCCCTTTGTTAATCGAACGAGCAGGTCACGTTAGCATGTTAAGACCAAATCTACTGGCTTTCGCGGCCTTGGAGTATATGTTCGTCTTGTATCACACATAAACGGTATCTGAGGTTCTCGTGAACAAGCACATAACCCATATGGCCATATTAAATTCACGCGCTGTATCGATCAGTTGTTGCGTCATCTGCTATGCGCACTCCATCGTGAATCTTCTCCTCGTTACAGTGCTCGAAACTGGTTTTGTTTCGTCTGCAAACCTGTAATCGGCTGCGATCCGCTGAACTGTCCGTAGACTAACACCAAATTTGCAATCTGGGCGCAATTCCGTCCGGCGCAGAAGGCACGGCACCTAGCTGCTCGTCGCTCATATTCCGAAGATGACGCATCATCTCCTGCCATGGCTGAAACATGCATTCACGTTCTGCTTAACGCAAGCTTTAGTCCTCTATCCATCAACCGGGTGTGGGCTATCCTGATACAAGGAACATTCGAATCGAAAAGCACAACAATGTCGACGGCATTATCTATATATATGTATATATATAGATGTGTCTATACATGTATGTAAAAATGTATATCAGATAGCTTCCTCGCTTAGGAATTCGACGATTCGTAAGCGTATCTAGATGAGCCAGACAACGTTTCCTTTGTTATTGGTATTGAGGCCTTCCGTCTCAGAAACTGATCGCAATGCATGAGCAATGCAATGGTGGTCTGCTCTGGCTTGCCGGGTTCGGCAAATAGCGCCATCCCATTTTGTTTCGTCGCAAAGTTTCCTTTGCAAGTGTTGCCGCAGAGATACAGATACACGAAACGGAACACAACAGCAATAACAATGCTCAATGAGCGTAATTAGTGAGACAATTGGCGTCGATTCATGCCGCTCCGGTTCTATCCTCAGAGCCGCTTCGGACGTCCACCGAGACGCGAGTTATCGCCATGCGTCCCTACCACGAGTACATACGCCTCCCCTCTATGAGCTCGGTCTAAGCATAAGCGAAATCGACAGCTATTATACAAGAGCAATAGAAGCAGCAAACACAACAATATCGACAACCCGTCTTTTCTTTCGGAGAATATTCCCGTTATATGACATATCTCACGCTGCTTGCCTATTTTCATTTTGGCGTTATTGCGAGGAAGTATGCCAATAACAAGTCTGCTGTAAATATATATATGGCTAGGGGTGACGTTCGGCTCTGCTACCTTTAGGAGGACCTGGATCTGTTTGAAAAGTATTAATTAAGTAAAGGCTAACAAAACCCTTGTGAACGGGACAGCGAAAGTCGACCATTGTTACTAAATAAAGGCACAATACGTCGTGGGTGATCGGGCAGGGCGGCAATCGCCTGTCATGCGATTCGTGATTGATTGACTGAGAACGCATTTATTTAGAATAGGTGCGAGGCAGTACAAAAGAAGACAGATTTCCCTACATACGGATATTCTATTCTAAACCTGTAGGACTATAGGAGTTGCCGGTACGTTGTCATATACAAAGGCTTCTGAAAGGGTCTGCTTGGTTAGCACATGATGCCTAACAGGGTTGCAGACGTATCCTTGGGTAAATTCAATATTCGTTTTTATACTTTGGTCGTACTTCGTCCGACCATTTTAGGTAATACAGATCTATTGCATGTATGAGTCAGCCTCTTATGTAGTGTGCTCCGATCTGACTCCGTGCTATAAGTGTATTGTTCCATGATTTTGTATTTAAATTGTATATCGCTTCTCGAATGGAAAACTTGGAATCGTCTTGCCCAGGCTGTCCTTTAAAACAAAGCGCATCGAACGAAGCGCTAGTCTCTACTAGTATGAGTACGCCTTACTTTACTTGATCCTTGTGATTTCATCTTCTTAAAGATAAAATACTTTGTGTCGTGGAGAGTGTGTATGGTTTCAATTTGTTACAAAGTTCTCCGTTAGAAATACACGGCCTACGTCTGTAATAATGTTTCTCTATTTATACAGATTAGGTGAATTACGTCTAAAGTTTTTACATTTCACAACCCTTAACGTTTTATTCGACCTTGTAAATTCTAGTAAGGATTTGGATCGACGTCGTCATAATTGCTTGTGTACACGTCAGTATTGGGTCACGGCGTGAAGCGTATTTTATCGCCTATCTCGTTTGACCCACATTGGTTTGCATACAAGCAGTGGACTTTGGCTGCTATGGTATCGGCGACAGTTTGCGCCACTTCGCGCTCACCGTTCAATTTGCGGCTAGCAGTTAACGTATCCGTAATAAACGGCGACTCTATGTATCTGTTTAGAGAAATCCTCACACATAGCACTAACCTATTGGAGCGCTGGCTCCTGCAAGTTCCGCGCGGGGGTTTTGTTATCTCGATGTTTCTGCCATGCAGCAAAAACACATCGAGCGCTGACGCGTTTAGGAATCCAGTGGGGAAAATGGAACTCTCATTTTCCCTTGATTCTGAACCAGATATATGCATATGCCAAGGGGAAGCCTGGGACGCGAGCGCGCGGAAACCTCGGTCGTTTGGAAGATGCCATGTTTGCTAAACAAGCGAATAAAGAAACTGCCATGTTGAGCCAACTTTATGTGCACAACCGGTCACCATCTCTATTACACTGTCTACGCTCGTAGAAAGACCTCTGACACAAATATTTACGTTACAGTAAACTGTTCAGAGCCGAATAAATCTATCACTAATGGCATGAGCAAGAATTATAGAACTGTTCTGAATTGTATCGGTATTATGTATCCTGTAAAATGATTACGTAATATATATTTCGAGCCAAACATTATTTATCAGTTTAATTAGAACTCCTCTACCTACCGTAGACTTTTCTTGACACTATGCTAGGAGACCATCATCTTAGAATGGAATCAACATATCCGCTCTTCGTCCTTGTCAGTGACTTGTCCGCGTCCTGATTTCCTTATATCACCGCACACACACACGTTTTTCCAGATCTTACATTCGTTTTCTGTGTTTCTAAAAAGCTCCGTACTATTCAAAAACATACTTTATATATTTATATATATATATATATATATACACCTGCTGTTACCTCTGTGCCAGGAAAGAGAATTCGCCACATTCTGTATGCACTTCATTCGCGATACGCTAGGGGAATTTACCGCATTGTACTCTGAGAGTCGGCGCCCGCCAAACACACACACACACACACAGATAGAGGAGAAGGAGGGAGGGTAGAGAAAGATAGAGAACAAAGAGCACGACAGAAATGCAGAATCCGCGTCGAAGAATCTGTTCCGCCTTCAACAGAAGCACCCCAACCGACGGTAGCTGTGGTACGATGGGCTTCGCATACGAGATGACATTCTAATGGGCTGACATTCTTCCTCCTCAGAGCAGTAGCGACTCTCGGCGGCCAGAAGCAGGACTCCGCTTTTGACTGCGCGGCGCCACGTAAATCATGTGGCCAATTTATTTGTATTACCCTTTTCTCTTGGTTTGGATCTTTTTGTCGTTTTCGTTTGGTTCTAGTTCGGCTTCTTGACTACAACGGCTAGAGGCTGTGGCTAGAAGGCGTCGGGTCGCGTCATTGCGTTTTTTAAATTGCAATGTGTATATATATTTATAATTATATATATATATATATATATATATATATATATATATATATATATATTTACGTGTTCGCGAATATTTTCACCTCTCCAGTTAACTTGCCTTATTCTTGATAAGCATGGTTATTTTATCGTGTTCTTTATATGTGACAGAGCACACTGCTAAAATCGGCTCCTTGAAAATTTCAGAACAATTTCCTGATCCTCCGTTGTTAATTGTTTTCTCTGCGCGGAAGAGGGAGAACGGGCTTACGGATGCGGATTACGCACAAAATGTCGGCACAATGTCGAATAAACGCCTCGTAACGTTGTATCTGTGCTCGATTTCATATTCGTCGTGGGGGAGGGGGAGTGATGGTAGCGCACAATCTAGTTTTTGAGACATGTGTGCTCTCCGTTTTTGGTCCTATGCCGACCGATTTTACTCCACCTGTGTGGCACCTTGTCTAAATTGGCAAGCAACAAAACCAATCTAAGAGTGGCTGACTTAGGTTTTGAGCCCACGATGTTACAGACGTTAAACAGTATATACACAGACCCAAATGTTAAGCAGATACAATGCAATGGCTTCGTCAGTAAGCCACCTGACCTTGCTTGGTTGCTCGGTTTGGTAATAATTATAGACTTCGTTAGGACATATATGTACACTAGTCTATTCTACCATTGCATCTAATATCGTTGCAAACACGCGACAGCATAGCGTACATGCACGAAAGTTTAACGTAAGCACGGTGGTTTAGAGTGCAGTCTGTACTCTTCTGGCCTGGTTGATTTGCGAATGGGTGGCGTTACCTGATCGCGTCCTATGGTCAAACGATCACACGCCCGTTCCTTCGAAATCATCTGGTTTCTTTAGCATTCGTTGCAAAAAGGCACACCGGAACTAAGATCGAAAACCCTACATTTGTGATGCTATATATATATATATATATATATATATATATATATATACGTTGCTTTTGCGCCCTGCAGCCGATGGGGCATCGGTATTTCTGGAGTCTCAGCATTTTTTTTATCTGGGAGGTTTCGGGAATGCATGATGCACATGCGCCACTAGCAGGCTGCGTGACTGTGTGTAGGACTCACATACCCACTAAATCCGGATTCCTCCCGTTTCCCCCAGGCTCGAAGAGACGTCTCTGCCGTTCTCTCCTACTCAACTCTATCTTTCTCTATCATCCCGCATGTCTACCTGCGGTTGGCTAGGGGGTTACTGCCACTTTGTAAACCGTCCTGTGAGGGTGCGTCGAGACCGTGAGGGCCCGGCTGCTCTGCCTCCCCTCTCCCTCGGGTCCTCATCTCCACGACTTCCCCGAGAGACCCGCTCAAGCCTTTCTCTCCTGGCCGTTTTCTTGGCTGTCTTGAATGTCAAAACTGCATCAAACAAGTTTTTTTTTAATTTTTATATAGGACTAACTGGGAAATGCGGTACGCACACACGGACACCACCACAGGAAACTCGTCTGCAAGTGTGGGCCGGTAGTGTGGGGCTCCAACCCACTAAAAACCAGTCATGTCCTAATCCCCCAATCGATCGGGAACTGCATAAGCATAACTTCAAACGATCGAAGGGGGAGAGTAGTTTAAGCATTTAGCTATCCCGGGATGCCCCGCGGGATAATGTCGTGCAGTAACGGTTTTTCTTCTCCTTGGCGCGCATGATGTTTTCCATAATGCTTGCAATGATCGAACAAGTTTGTCGCCTCCCTCCATGCCTTCACCGAGGTCATCATGGGGCGACCTCCCTGATGGGCCGGCCTCTCACAGCGGTTGGATCCGCGTCCCGCGCTTCCCTGAGTACATCACACCGCAGAACAATATAATTCACGGTGTCTGCCTCCTCAGAGTTACACAATACGCAAGTACCGCTGATGGCATTCTTAATTCTTGGCATGTAACTCTGGAACTGGCCGTGTCCGGTCAGTACCTGAGTCGACCAGTAGGAAAGTTCCCCGTGTCGGCGGTCGTGCCACATCCTGAGGTCCGGTATCAGGCTCTTGGCTCAGCTCCCTGTGGTCACACCGGGTCTTACCTGCGCCCTACTCGACAATTGCGATTTGCAAATATAGGCAATCTTTTTAGACCTTGAATATTAGGTCGATTGTAGAGGCCACGTTTTGTTACAAAAGTATGCATTAGTACATAGTGCAAAGAAACGAATACGTCTGATATTTGTGAGCCATACACAAGCACGTCGTACCTTAAGCTGCGTGCAGCAAAGATGGGGATCCGAAGGAGACGTGCGAATTTAAGAGCTGAAGGGCTACCGTAGAACTGGCCCGTGTAGTACAACGAATATAACGTATTGTTGTTAATACTATACTTCTTACTACTTCTACTACTACTACTACTAATATGTTTGTATACAAAGTTGTATACAAATATCACTCTAAAAATAAGCGTACATTTACTTTTAGATTGAAGTAACATATAATACGCATATGAGTACGTGTATACATCGTGGCGGGTCGAGTGGCCTTCGATGAAGCCTTCAGTTAGGCACAGACTAGTTAAATACGTTTTTAATGTAAAACTGGTAGTCAACGAATGCGATTGCTCGGCCTATGGGCGGGCTACCAAATACTACGACTAGATCTCCGCCTAGTCCTGATGCTGCTACTATGGCAGAGTTCCATTATGGCCCGTTTCATTTGAAAGTGGAGCAGCCGACCCCGATGCCTTCTGAGAATAATATTCCATCACACGCAACGTGGCTGCTACTGCGTTTCGACTATTAATACTTACTATTGCTGCTACATCGTCATCATCGTTTCATATGTGTACAGCAGTCACCGCATTACTGCCCGTTATGAACTTGTTTAAAAGGGAGGCGTATTTGCAGTTGTTTCAGCCGCATGTGCAGCAGCAACAATAACTACAACCAGAGTAACCACAACAACAATAACAACAACGGAAATATCCAGCGTAGCAACAACAGTGTTAACAAAACAACATTCCCACCACTACCACAGACAACAAAAACAACCAGAGCAGCAAGAACTTTAACAACTATAACAATGGCACTACCATCAACAACAACACTAATACACACTAATAACGACAACTCAACAACCGCAAGTTCGTCGTTTTGCTTGTGGAGCCACACCATTCGGTACAGTTGAACCCCCTTACCATTACCAGGTTAGAATCTAAAAGAGCACCTGTACTCCATTAAATTGTGGGTAATAGTGGGAGCCGAGTAGGCGTGGGCGTGTGTATGTGGGGCTAAGGGGTGAAAAAATACTTCTACAGTGGTCGAAGGGCAGACAAATAACGTCGTTCAAACAACAACAACAACAACAACAACCACAACAACAACGACGAGGGCAACAACAACAACATGGACGAACGGCATCATGGCAGCTCGGTGAATTCGACGTGTGTCCATTTACTTCGACGGACTCGCTTTTCGTAGAAACGAAGAGCGCTGTTTGTCGAAGCACGGCCAGCGGTGCCTCGGTCGATACTAGATGCTGGTAGGCGAGGTAGGCGGTACTTAAATTGCCCTGCTCGTTTTCTACTGAGGGAGACGACTGCAGTAGGAGTCCCGATCGATCGAGCTCAGTGTGGGCCCAGTGCGAACGCCGTCCTCTCAGCTCCTCGAACCAGAAGTCGGGCTGATTGACCACCGCCATTAGCCTCATCGGCGTCGTGACCATTACATCTACCAGCGATAGTAAGTAAACAAGGAAAAACAACAACAACGACAGCAATCAGAACAAAAAGAACAGCAACCAGAACAGCCACGGCGACAATAACAACAACAACAACAAACAGAGCAGCAGCAACAACAACAACAACAACAACAACAACAACCGCAACAACAACAACAATACCAACAGCAACAACTACCGCAGCAGCAATGACCACAACAGCGGCGGTCGTGACAACACTGACAACAACAATCAGCGCAACATCAATAAGTAGCGCAAATTACAACAGTAACCAGAACAGCAGAGACAGCTGCAACAACAACAACAACAACAACAACCAAAACAAGATGACATTAGCAACAAGCACTAGGAATTCTACTTCCTAAGCAGAGTTCATACTAACCAACACGGAAAAGAAAATGAAAAAGAAAGTGAAAAAGAGAGAGAAGGGGCTGGGAGTGAAATAGTGTAGAGGATGGAACAAGGTCGCGTTAAGGTAGTAGTTATGCGGACCATCTGTTGACTACCCGAAAGCTAATAAATAATTCGACAACGACGAACGGCCCTGGGGTGGATCGGTTCGCGGTACTGGGGTTGTTTTGCCGGGCGCTTTGCCAAATCGCGTTTAACTCGAACTGACCGACAGGTTGCTACAGTCTGACCCGTTGCTGGAACGGCCTCATTTTCCGTTGGCGTGCCGCTAAAATTAGGTCGTTTTGACGTCATTCGAATGGAGGCCGACGATGTCTAACGGTGAAACAAAGGATCAAACGAGGCCACAACCTGTACCTGTTCAAAAACGGGTCTCGTCGAATCTGGGGTTTTCTCCCGCTCGCCCTCGCTCTCTTTCTTCTTCTGCTGAACGCACCTGAAATCGGTGTCCTGTGCCAGCAAAGCAATTCCGAAATTAGTACGAATCAAGATGTCTATAGAATATTCGCATAAAGCAATATTCTATAGACATCTTGATATATATATCACCACTTGGTAAGGTGTTTCTGTTCATTCTTCGTTGCCTTGAGACTTCAACAAAAAGTTTGTTACGAAAACCAAATAATTATTTGTTCTTACATCTTTCACCATCGATGTGCTTTAGGCGGAGGTAAAATAAATTAGCTTACTCTTTGCTTTATTTTTCACGATTATGTCCCCACTAAGCATTATTGCATCGGCAAGGCGAGAGATAAAAGAGTTTTGCTATTCTGAGATGACGAACTTAAAGGCGTGATCTCATTAGTCCCTACAACCTTTTTGAAGCCAAAGCTCTCTCGTTTTGCTAAAATAGAACGCTCACGTTTCGGGAGGCTATGGAGTGGGCGTTCCTGTGCCGCTTACACCATTAGCTGACCCGATTATTAGACTGATTTGACCTAATTTTTCCGTGCGCTTCAGATAGTGGCCGCGCTGACGAATGATATTCAGTCAGTTGAAAGGTACGTGTAATCTCATCGAAGGGAAAGGAGATCTTTAAAAGAGGGACGCGCACTTTATGTCCCGTCAGACCGATGAAATTGTTATTGACAACTTCATTGGCCAGACGGGACCTTGTTTCAACTACTATTACCAATTCACTCTCCAAGGGAGCGGGGAGGGGGTAGGAAGCAGCCAGGCCCTCATGATCTCGACGCACCCTCACAGGACGGATTACAAAATGGCATCCTTCTATCCAACCGCAGGTAGACATGTGGGATGATAGTCAGGGATAGAGCTGATTGAAGGAGAACGGCAGAGACGCCTCTCCCACGGCTTCGAAGTAATGCCAAAGTAATACCGAGCCTGGGGGGAGTGGGGAGGGATCCGGGTTTAGTGGGTTTGCGAGTCTCACACTAGTCACGCAGATCGCTAGTGGCGCATGTGCATCATGCATTGTCGAAACCTCCCAGAACATTTTTTTTTGTTCTGGGAGGTTTCGGGAATTTTTTTGTTTTCATTTTCAGCAGTTAATCTATTAGGATGATAATAGTGACGATAAGCTCAACAAATTCCCAAAGCTAGTCTGTTAAACGAAATAAGCAAAACGCCCCCTCGTACTTAGTCACCCTCTATCTCTCATAGATGTGTGTGCCTTCCTACCCTATGCACACGTTCAACAAGAATAACGCATATATATATATATACGTCCAAAGTACGTCTCAGTAATTCTAAACAAAACCTGCTTTACGTATCACAGCACGCTGGGATATTACTAATCGCAAAATGACTAGAAGTATTGTTGAATCAACAAAAAGGCCAACATCTAAAGAAAGTCACTTAAAAAGGGGATATAAAGGGAATTTAGAAACCAAACAAAAACATGATTAATATAGTTGTTTTTGGTGTATCGAATTGACAGTTCTCTCGAAACGGATATACATATTTTATAACAAAAGATGCAAGATACCGTTCCGCCATTCTGGGTGGTCGAAGTCCGTGGGGCGACAGGGAGGGAGACACTGCCCGATACCGGAGCAAAAAAATTGCAATTGCAACCAGTCCTACTATAAAGAAGCTAAGCATAAGGTCGTGTTCATTCGATTTCATGTTTAATACCTCAAAATCATAATTATACGACTATTTACATCACTTAAAGCTGACACATCTAAAGGCAAATGCGCATTTCATGACGATCATTTTGGTAGGAAATCTTTAACGATCCGAGCCAGAGAGTTCCAGGCTCTTATATTATCCGTTCTGTGTTCATTTTGCTTCTTTGATCACTAAGTTAAAAGCAAAAGATGTTTCGAAAGTTAATACAGAAAATCCAGGCGTGGTTGCCCTTGAGAAAACCGATGTTTCGTAAATGAGACACCCGCTGACACTGAACATAATGCAGAGTGTAATGGTCCTACTTTACTGACCAAATTGGGTTCACCACATGAAGAATATGCTTTTAGTCACTAACTATCCTTAGCTACCAGTGACGTTTGTGCATTACGCATTCCTGAACACCTACCATACGACAAGGAAGTGCTCCTGTTGTGGTTATCGTTGAGGACGTTACTGTAAACGACATCTGCTTAAGTACTGCCGAAATCAGAACAAATGTTAAAGCCAACAACGGCTTTAAGGTTGATTCGGACGCAGGATAAAATCACTGTATTCATGAAAACTCCAAGAGGTAACGGAGCAGTTTAAAGAGCAAATTGGTGCTATCCGATGTTTGCCATCCACAAAGCCAAAATGACTCATCAAGGTCTTTAGTAACCGGAAAGAAATGCTTAGGTTCATAAAGTTCTATTTTATATTTTGTCAATATGTCATTTCTGTCAATAAAATACGCTCATACGTTATCTTAGCAAAAAGCAAGACGTTTCTAAAAATATCGGCGCGACTCTACTGCGATACCCATAGTGTTTAGAACGCATAAAGTGACTATGTAAAAGCCCGCACACTTCGTTCACTGTTTAATGCTCACTTCATCACACACGCGGTTAAAATGAAAAAGCGCCTATGAGATGGCGACTTAAGCTTCAGCTCACCACAGAGCTTCCAAACGCCATATCTCCGAAAGTCGTTGACTCCGACTGGATCTGCCTGTCGTTCTGCGCCTCTCTGAGGAAGATCTTGCCAACGTACATTTTTGTAGTTCAATCATTTGTCATTCATACGTTGTCAGGCGGGTTTTAGCACAAGTTAACTTGTCAGGTGTTACGTCTATCTCAAAGGGAGCGGCGTGACTTGCCATCAAACGAGGTCATACAAGTCAACGTTGTCTACTGATAATATGCTAGATGATATCTTACTTTTAGATAAGTGATTCCATACTTAATTTTTCCTAATCTATGGCGACGCTACTAGAAAACTCAATTGCTGGTCCCTTTCCGATTACATCTCACACTTTCCCAGGAGAAAATGGTGTCATCTATTTGATTGTGGTACCCAATGGTCAATGCATATCCTCGATATAATGTTCCAAGTTCTTCTTTATCAATCTACTGTTTTTGAAACTGTACTCGTTTAAGATCACTTTCCTGTTATAATCTTATTTATTTTTTAGGAATAAATAGGATTTTAACACATTTTAGCAAACTCTTTGGCAAACATGGCAAACACCAAAGAAGTTGAAAACTTGGCGCCTGAATAATCCTCTTAACTCTATCGGTTTAATTAGCCTCACAATAAGTCTAGCATTAAAATCTTTCTAGATCAATTTCGTAACCCTTTCTGGTTAAATGTTTTTGATGCAGCCGATGTCAATTCTGCAATTAAGGCTCTCCGAAACATTGCTATCAGTTTCTAAAAATTATCTTTCTCTCGGATGACTCGCTTAAATAGTCTGCCAAAAATCGTTTTATCTGTTTTCCAGGACTTCGTTGGCTCCGACATCATGCCAATAAAACGTACCCTTGACACAGAAATGTTAACTCCCCTGAGAGTAAAGGTGCTTACTTGAAAAGCCAGAAGCATTACCCTGCAATACTAATGCCAAAATGCCCTGCGAACGACAAAAACTGTCATCTACATAGCTTGATTGCTTACGTTTAAAAGTGACACGCGTTAAGTGTGAAGTTTTTATAATTAAATTTGCGGCTAGTCGAAATATTCCGTTGATCGACCACTGACCCTGTAGTGCTGACAGCAGCCCTGAGCCTCACTATGTTTGAAGCTGGTTTGCTTCTCCAAGCCTCTTTCTTCCTTTCCTGTTGCTGCCTTGTGTTGTCTTTCCCCCCAAGACCTACACTGACTGTGGCACCTAACCATTCCATAACCGGCAGCGAAAAAAAAACGAAATAACCAATCCGCTCGGTTCGTAACGGTATCTGTGCGCTGGCGGTAAGTGTTTTCGATTCTGTCAGGTTTGCTAATCGACCACGGAACCGGTACCGCCTGTCGTCAGCACCTACATAAAAATGTACGCATATAAATTCGGAATTGCACGTCGCCGACGCAGCGAAATAAGGAACAAATCGAGCGACATGCAGTGCTCTATTTACATGTAGATTGTTGCACGTACTGACGACAATTGATCGATACTAGTCGCGGTAGGTTTCGGAAATTTCTGCAAAGATTTGTAATACGTTTTTTTTTAATAGCATACAGATATATTTTTCTGAAAGCAGAATTATCATTTAGATTCCGATGTAATTTCCACCAATGCATCTATGCACTTCTTGGTGCGATAGTGGATCCGTGAAACATCGAAACACATTGCAAAAACGCGCGTCTCGATGTTTTTTTCGGCTCCGTCGCACGCGCGATTGGCATGACAGTGCGTCTTCAATGTCTCAAGCGTTTATGCTATTTTTGGAAATGGCTCGTACGCACACTTCAATGCTAATTCGAGTGAATACGTTTGTTGTGCCATCACAAGCGTGGCTCCAGGCGCAGCAAAAAAAGCTTCAGTGTTTTCCGTCCGGCTTACCCCCTCTGATGGTTATTCGGCACACTCCATCTCACCCACACTCGACCATCTCGACACATGCAAATATCCAGCTCCCTCCAGTACCCCCGGCCCAACGACAACAATCATTAACAAGCGGACCGACCCTTAGTCAGTTCGTCAGTCTTCGAGCGAGATTCATTAACTAGACCGATGTGGGCACCGGCGTGGCCTTGCTACCAGCTACAGCCCCGCTCACTGCAAGCATGCCATGCCATGCCACCCCACTCCTCCCGCAACGCAGTAGCTTACACAGGGCCTCAGACGAATCGCGGTCTGATACAGCACGTGTCTTTCCACCTCTCGTGGTAGTATAAGTAGTAGTAGTAGTAGAATGAAACACATAGCTTTATTCATAAGTACACTCGAAAGTATACAGCCTCTGTACTGCAAGTACTAGTATACTACTGTAGTCGTTGAAGTACTATTGGTAGGGGTTGAAGTAATATTAAAGAATGGTTCCAGCTCCTCACCTCTTCCTGAGGCCATTTAGGTGAGAGGTTTTTATTGGATATTATGCCAACAACATCGGCATCGAGTCCCACACTACCCGCTCTGGGTATGCGTAAACGCATTTTCCCTCTCACCAAACAAAAAACGTAGTAGTAGTAGTAGTAGTGGTTGATGTCGAGCCCGGTGGCGTGGTGGATTAAGTCTGCACCTCGCAACCGGAGGAGACACAAAGGTGCGCGGGTTCGAGCCCCACCGTTGCACATCTGTATTTATGGGGGTCCGTCTATGAAGCGATATGAAAAACAGTTCCGTGGACGTTAAATCTTGGCTGAGGGTCAGCCCGAAAACTTTACCAGTGATGTAAAACGAAAGTGTACCACTGAAAATGATTATATAAATAAAACTCTAATATAAAAAAAACTAGTAGTTATAAAATATACTACAGGGTTTGGCTTATTAACAAAAATGCGTTTTTACAGTGCTTAAGTTGTCGTACAAATAATAGTTCACATGCGTACACAAGTTCACACGTTTGCACACATTTATCTATTTCCACATGTGTACACTTACATATTTGCCTTAACGCATACTGAACATATCTTGCACAACTACGCTCGCAAATACCCTTACAGACGAGAGTGACTGAATTTCTCGAGAGAGAACGCTTCAAATAGCCAGCAGGTAAGAGACTGTCAATTAGCTGCGGCAAAAGCGAAGACTTTTACAAATATGTTTTTGCGACGGTTATAACGGCTGTCCACCACGGTGAGCGGGAAGGATATTTCCGATGGAATCATGTCTCTAATCGTTTTGAACGTAAGCAGGGCAACACGCACGTAATACATTTCATCGGCCGAAGGCAATTCGTATGCGGCAAACAGATCTGGGAGCATCGTTCTGAATGATTTAAGCCCGACGAAAAATCCCTTGCAAGTTGCAGGACCTGCTTGTATCTTCGGAGGGCATTGCAATGATCACTTCCCCTATGAGCCTTGCAGTGTATTTTAGAGACATATTACTACCCACGCTACTTAGACTCTCTATGCCTTTGAGGCAATGCATAAAATGCTGTAGTTCACTGACAACTTAAGGTATTTTCCTCGCCTTTCTTCATCTGCCTGATTAATCCAACTGAGTAAATAAACCGCATACAAGACCGGTTTGTCTTTAGACTCTTACCGTGGGGCCATTCGAAAATAGTGCTCCTATACGGACGCAACTGGCTACCAAGACTTCTTGGTTCAGACGTGAAGAGCACTCGTACGCTACCTAGGGGGCAGTACCATTGCGTTCTCCGTAACTGCGTCTTACAACACACAACTTAATAAATGTAAATCATTGGGATCAACCAGCTCACCACAGGGTGTGCACGAGGAAGGCTCACAGGTGAGAACGTCCTAATATCCTAACAGCCAACATTGTGCGGAGCTAGACTACAACATGCGTAAGAATAAAGGTTGAAGCTCCCCCCTCCCACTAAAGAAACGTTGCCGCCAGCGACGTGGTGCATTACTTTGCTGATATAAGATTTTCTTTGCTTATCTTTGTGCTCTTATTTTGCATGCGTCGAGCGTAAAGGGGGTTTACATCTTTTAATGGAAGGGGTCAAATAGGGTCCTAACACGCTGTTCTGCTAAGCTAGCTTGCTCCGAGCTGCTATCGAGTTAACGTATATATAAGTCTCAAATATTGTAGCAGCATCGACTTGTAATTTCCCAGCCCTGTTAACGCCGAGCTACAGAGCGTCGAGCATCTAAGGTCGCTGCAGTAAAAAAAAACGCTACAAAAGAGCACCTTTCTTTACAGGCGGAAGTATGATGGGCAAAATTCCATCGCACGGAAAGATGTATGCTGTTGAGGCTAGTTCAGGAGATCACGTCTCTAGTTTAGCAAATCATGTTACCTTTTGCCCACCGTGACCTGCTCGGACCCTTGCACAAGGTCTGCCTTCACTACAAGTTGTGATGATAATGGATGGTTGGATAGTAGTGCACCATCTCTTTTTATTGAGACATCAGAAGCCCTTCGTCTTCATCTTCAGGTCTCGTAGGGTAGGCGCTCACTAGCTTGACGATGAGCAGATAAAGCTCTACCTTTTAAAATCTCGGTTCAACAATAATTTTAATCATTTACAATACGTTTGCAACTCCAGTCCCGTTCATTGGCCTTCCGCTCAAGGGGAGCAGTGCAATATGAACTTTCCCGTCGAGGTCGAGGAGACAAGCCAGGTGCTACGGGCACTCCTTAGAAAGAAGAGCTCCAAACCAGATCAAGTCTATTGTGAGAAATTACGTCAGTCGAAGCTGATCTTAGCGGGAATACTCAGCAATTTTGTTAGCGAGGTCCTGAGTAACGGGCGCACGTCCAAGACTTTCATTTGGATGTCGTTACCAGAGCGGTTTGACATAAGGCGTTGAATGGGTGCTCAGGACCCAATACGAGCATTCCATTTAGAGGTTGGACGGGATGTGGCCAAGCCCGGAGGGCATTTCTAAGCAGTTTTCACTAAAAGCTTTTGATAAGGCCCCTCGCCGCCTGCTTATGGAGTCATTTCAACCAGCAGAAGCCGGTGGCACTGTTTTAACTGCTGTAGGCAATTTCCAAAGTCAATTTACAGGTTGAAGGCTGAAATAGATTGCTGCAGTTGAGGCAATACGTGGGCATCTCTTTGTTAAGTAGCACCCCGTTTAGTCTGTAAGTGGATCTCGCCTGGTTCTTTTGTTTGCAGGTGACCTTGTTGTTGCACGCTACAACATAGGCGCCATCAATCGCATAACGTCCATGGTAGGGGTGATAAAAGGGACTTGAGATACATATTAGAAAAACCGTAGCTATGAAGTTCAAGCGTGAAGAACAATTCGCCGCCGCTGGTGTAATACATTGCCCTGACCAACCACTGGAGTTTGTTTTTAAACTCCCTTCTTTATACTGGGTTACGAGCTTATAATATGGGAACCGTTTCCGCACGGAAGCGGTTTGGCCAACTCTCAAAGTTGAAACAATCCTCATCTAATAAGCGCCACCGAGGCTGGTGTATGACCTTGACAAAATGTGGAATTATCGGGCACTAAACCTGAATATTAATTTAATGAACCAGTTTTTTGCACTTCATATGAAGCGAGTTTTGTTCTTTTCAACTAGGCTGCCAAGCGCTTGATATGTTTACTGTCAGAGTACCTACCTATTGTGGAATTAGCTCTACCGTTTTAATGCGTGCATCTGTCGGTATTGCTCGTAGTTGCGTTAACTAAGTGATTCCGGGTAACTAATAATACGTCTGTAGTCGTTCAGATCACGCTGCCCGGTCTTAAGGGGTACATTATATGCATGTTATGGCATCTTATATGCGTTGCTTGCTAATGCCCCGCTAATGTCCGTTAAAGAGATGCATGGATTAAAAACCTTTTGCCAGTATGGTAACTGATCCACTGAGGATAATACCAGGGTCTAGTCTTAGATTGTAAAAAAGCTATGCAGGTATGGCACTAAACCGTAGACGCCATTATACAGAAAAAAATGTTCTAGTGGGTCTTCTTACTATACGCCGGATTGCAACTGGTTTGCTGATACTTGCACTCCAGGCCAGGGTTGAAAGATTTACGTAGCTCTGCCAATCCATTTCTAGGAGTTGTTTTGCGTCGTCGAATTTTGAATATGCATAGACATCTGTTTTAATTATTTTGAAATCGTTTCGGATGTCTAATTAAATTAGGACTTCTTAAAAACATCTCGGAAGTCTAACTGAATAAGGACCCTGGTCGGGTCCTTAGCCAGTCCAAGGACGCGCGTGGCGCGTGTAGAGTGGCACGCGCCACTTCTGCGCCTCCTTCCTCAGCAACCCCGCCTTAGCGAGAACAAATCATGCAGCCTTGCTGACCCCTTTATTGATCGTGTGAGCAAGGTTTGAGGCCAATCTATAGACGGACAGTCCACACGTTGTAGCTCCACTGTGTGTGCTACAACGTGTGGACTGACTGTCTGCTTCGACACGGGCATAGTGTCGAACAAGATTTTTCTTGTCTTGAACGAAGGCGGCGAGACTCACGTCGTTAGTCACAGGCGTTGCTCGCAACAGGCTAATACTTGAATTGCAGTTTAGGCTCTGTAGGTGACTATTTGTGTCTGATTGGGACAGTGATCTAGCAGCAGGGCGGCCTTGACTTCCGATGACTTCTGATCTAATCAAAATGATTGGATCAGACGATTTTCTCTCCACCTGATATACATCGTGTTGCTCTTCACTTGAATGTGCAAATCAGGAGAATGAATGAAAATGGGAAGGCGCAGCCAAGTCCGCGAGTTCTTTCTAAAGGTTCTTATGTATACAATGCCTGCATTCATCACACGCATGTACTTTATGTCGAAGTTAGCTAAACATACTAGATTCGGGCCCCATAAGGGCGGTCCCGAAATCCTGTTTCAGTTAAACTCACTGTTCGTTTCTGTGCTTGACTCTGTGCTGCAGGTCAGCTCTACGTTGCTCCGCGTGGTAGAAATGAAACAAGTCTTAGGGTTTTGTGGGCATGTAGGCTTCTGCGAAGAAGAATGTGATCAGTGGCTTCTGGCACTGTTCGAAGGAACAGAGTTCTCATTTTGCCTATTAACCCAAGTCAGCAAGGCAGCTTCTATGAAGGAAACTCTACGTTTCGATTTGGGGTAAGAAGACAAAATGCGCTTGACGGTTTAACCTTTTGATAAGTCATGACGTATGTAGGGCCTAAACGTTTCCACTAATTTTTAGCATTTTGCCAACAACACGCCACAAAACATTAAATATTTGATCCCACATTCGCCCTGCAGTTTGGAGGCATTTTCAAATACGTAATGCTAATGTGAAATAAGGAGTGCAAGCTTGTTATACATTGTTACTCTATTTTCATTGCATGCATAATTTATTTGAGATGTTGGGGTTGTGACCGGCTGAATGACATCACCATAGAATGTCGGTCATTCGACAGAGCTCCCTCTCGTCCTTCGCTTCTATTAAGGACGGCAACATTTCCTTTGCGTTGGGTCATCCCTGTTGTTATCACACTCTGCGGCATGTGTCCGTACTTATAACACACGTATGCAATGCAACAGAGGCCCTGCATATTATGTGCCTCTAAAATTTAAACTGGCAGCGCTTTCCTTTTAAAACGGGAATAGTGTCGAATCGAATTCTAGCTCTGGTCGAGTTTCTTCATGCTCTTTATGGGCTTGTTTTGTCATCTCGTGCGGCCATCGGCACATTTTTCTCGTTTGACTTCGTCAGCGCTTCTTGTTTAACCGCAGAAGTTCCGGGCAATGCCTGTCTATGAACTAGAGGCGTTCTGGTTCAGAATGCCGATGTTCCTTGTGAATAGAGCACGGTTAACCCACGTAACGTATTGGCCTTTAATTTATTGGCGTTCTTGTCGAAGGACCTATATTTGGCTCCATTTCTCTAGCAATTACATTGCTAGCGTGCGTTTGATTTGAGTATGTTCGAAACCAACACGTAAGCACAACCTTATTATAAGGATGGAACAACATGGTGCTCTAGATAATAATCCGCTGGTCTAATTAGTACACTTGTAAACAATTACCAATTAACACACAACAACAACACGTTCCTGCAAGAGTTCGGCCATGGAACACGGTCTGGGCAGGCTTTTATTATTATTATCCTGCAGTCAACTTTCATGCGATTTGTCCGACCATTTACCGACATAAGGCTGAGGCGCTAACTTGTACTGCAGTTACTGAGTACAATTTCTAGAGTAATAGCAGTAGTAGTACTTGTTAATGATGGTAGTATTAGTAATAGCAGACCCCATTACTCTTATTTCTCGACGTTCCTAGCTAGAGGTTTCAAGTCCATTGTGGAGGCGCGCCTCCGAGACTTAAAACAGAATGCTTTTCGATGCCCAATACGACTTCTAGCAAGGGTCTAGCTGTCTCTACACTCAGCGCCACGCGATAGGTCAAATTAAAGGCCGCGTCCTTTTCGAGGCCAGGCTAGAAAAGCGTAACTTTCTTTTAGCTATCCTATTTGACGTCAAGGTCGCGTTTAACAGCCTTCCTTGGAGGGTCATACTCAAAATCCTTAACAAGAAAAAACACCTCTGCCAGCTTCAAGTGTGTGTCCACTGCGACAATGAACTCGACGACACTCCAGAACACACAAGCCTGAGCAGCAAAGCATGGCCAGACCGAGGCGTGGGCAAATAATACTGTTGATGGGACCAACTTCAGCCGGCTCAAACGTTGAGAGAACAATGTAACAGTAGTGGCTTCCACTGCTAAGGCAACGCTCTAGAAAGCAAGTGCGTTCCTACATAAAGTATCAAATTCTGTGCGGGCATCTTTTTTTTAGTTGTGGTTTTGTCAGGCTAATGCCCGTATACGGTTGTTTGTGTCATGGCCGATTTTTAGTCCACTCCGACATTTACCTTGTCTAAATTGAATTGGAACCATGAAAACCAATTTAGAAGTGGCCGGTCTGGGTCTCGAACCCAGGCCTACCGAATGCAAGGCAAAGGCTTTGCCACTAAGCCATCTTACTCGGTTTTGTATTCTTCTGGTCCTGTATTCGGCATCTGTATTTTTGTTCATTAAAATTTCACCTACAATTGCGAACGATTATTAAGAGTCGTTTTTAAATACTGCCCGCTGCTGCAGTTATCTGCTGGTGGACGCCTATATAAGTCCAGTAGAAGTACAGTATAGTTTGGCATGCAGTAATTCATGCTTTCGTCAGCCAGCGCAAAAAAATTGGATTTAGCATGCGTAGAGTCTTTCTGATGAAACTTGAGATGGTCATGATCAGAAATGCCGAAGGAGTCCCACAGGGGGCAGAGACCGAGAGACTTCAGCCAGGTGTAGAGTCTTTGACATCGAACTACTGTACCGCGTCTGCAACCATATACTGAAGTTTCTTCTCACCGACTGGACGGAGACGGAGTATAGAATCAAGAACATTCTCGTGGCAAAAACAACAGCTATATATATGTATATATATATAATATATATATATATAGATATGAGGTGTATTATATATATATATATATATATTTATGTATATATATATATATATATATATCTATATATTATTATATGTATATATATATATATATATATATATAGATATTTATGTACTATATATATCTCTATCTATATTATTTATATATCTATATATTCTATCCTATATATCTCTATATCTATCTATATATATATATATCTTTATGTATCTATATATACATATATAATATATATATATATATCTATATATAACCTCTAGGGAAGAAGCCAGCCACCAATAGATTCAGCTCCTACCGACTATGAAGTAATGCGCAAGCAGTCCCAAGTCGGAAAGTCGGTACAGAAAGACGACGACTGATTTTGGTTGAAGCCTCACACTACAGGTTGCACCGTGGTTGCAGACAAATTTCCTGCAGCGGTGTTCCCGTGTACGTACCGCACCTTTCAGTTGGCCCTCAGCAAAAAGCAATAGTTGTAGTAGCAGGATCACAGTAGACGGTAGAACTAGTAGCAGTTGCAAAGCAGGCCCGCTATGATTGTATCGAAACAAGAGGGATAGACAGAATAAAGTTGCTCAGGAGGACGGTAAGCTTCAATTTAGCGTGTGCCGTAGCGTCACGTAAAAAAAAAACATTTTTGCAGTAGCAAAGGTTTATTATACAGCAGCATAGCAACAGCATTTGCTGATGATGTTACTGTGCTAGCCGCTTTAATACGGAACACTTGTTTGCTGTGTCGACAGACAGATTGATCAAAAGGGTGGCCGTCCTATGTCTCATGTCCTGGAACACACGTGCCGAAGTGCACGCAGTACAAGCGAGCCACGTCGACCAGGTCAAATCGGGCTAAATATACAGATGATTTATTCTAGAGAAATTGTATAAGTACACACTCGATCTATAAACTAGCACATCCCCCGCCGCATCCGCAACGTACACTGTGTCGCAGTTGCTGGCCATCTCGCGTTCACTACTGTTCAATGGACACCCACGGCATTATTTGTGCACTACACATTGTTCATTAATAACATGCTAGTAAAGCATTTGTTAAATATTAATAAAAGTGCGTTTATTATATCATCGAAAGGTAAAAGGTTATAAAGAAGCAATAAACGGACAAAGACCACGTGGTACATTCTAATGTTCAGTGTCGTTCCCCGAAGCTTAGGACATCTACGGCCATCCTCAACAGCGTTCATACCACAAGCAAAATAAACAAAATCTTTAGACCCACGAAGTACCACGGGCGCATTCTCGTGGTACAACAGCAATGTCCCTTCGGCATCGCGGGCCGTAGCTCTATAATGAGTTCCTTTAGCTGGCCCAAGATTGGTTAATTGAATTAATTATGAAAATTAAGAATAGAATACCTTTTGCACCCCGGAAAATGGTCACCAAAACGTTGTCGGTCGAGATGTGCCTTTTTATCCTGGTGAGCAGCTTTTCGCCGCGTGCGGTTTACTAGCGGTGAACCACACTGGAATGAAGTGATAGACCCAGGTTTCACGTCGGCCCAAAAAATCCTGCGAACTTCGTCTTAAAAGTTCCAAATTGCTCTCCGAAATTGACACGAGTGTCAGTTTTTGCTTAGTTGTTAGCTTGTGCAGTAGCTATTTTTCGGTAAATTATTCCTGCGTAAAAGGTGACGCAATATTTGATAAACAGTTCAATGTCAGTGCTCCTTTATTGTTTTCAAATGGTAGATAATTATATTACATAGTTCTTCACAAAAATCCTGTATTCAATATATACAATGCACAATATAAGAGGCATAGAGCACAATTTACCATATAATATGGCGCAATAGCACCATTGCGATGTAAAGTACAGTTTAAAATATTATATCACTAGCTCATGATTCTCAACATTCTCGCTCTGCGTCACGAAAACATGTTGTTGTTGATTCGGTCAGATCGTGCAACTAATCTGCACCATAGCTGATGCCCATCACTTTCGGCATTTCGCGCAGTTTCAGTAGACAGTCACTCACTATGAATTTGTGGACCTCTGCCACACTTTTCTCATTCAAAGCTGTGTTTGACCGTCCAGAACGTTGTGCAGCTTCGGTGCCCACACTGTTTCTTTTAAACAAGGCAATCCATTTGGTAAGAGTGCAAGTACCGTAAACCGCATCCGATATGGCTCTGACTGGACTTCTGGCTTTAACTTCCGTTGCAGTTAAAAATGAAAAAAAGCAAAGTACAAATAAAATCCATTCCGGCATTCACCTTGCCTAAATTGAATACCATGAAAACGAATACAATCGTGGCCGATCCATGTCTGCAAAGCAATGGCTTTGCTACTAAGCCACCTATATATATATATATATATATATATATATATATACAATAACAGGCACATTATTGAGATGACGTGTTTGTAGCACTGACATTTATTTTATCTTCATCAGCAGATTTTCCGGCTATCAGCATGACGTTTCCACACGGCAGCTCAAGTGCCACGCATTGACGCGATCAGGTCGCACTGTCTTTTGCCCGGTTCCTTCGCCAGACGTCACGCGCTGAAGTGTTAAACCTTTGCAGGACTACGGCCATAAAGCGGTGATCGTTGACAAGGTGTGTGTCACCAAGAGTTACGCAAGACAGTGCCCGCGTATCTCTCGATGATGATGACATGACCAATTTCTTCAGCTTCCCACGCTCGTCGAGCCCGGTGGCGTGGTGCATTACGCTTGCGCCTCGCGACCGGAGAATACACATGGATGCGCAAGTTCGAGCCCCACCGTTGCACATTTGTACTTTAGGGGGTTCGTCTATGAAGCATTGCGAAAAGCAGTCTCGTAGACGTTAAATCTCGGCTGAGGTTTAGCCCGAAAAGTATTTTTTAGCTTCCCACGCTCGTGGTACACCAGTGCTTGGAGGTATTAAGTATGTAATAATAATAATAATAATAATGTCCATCCATAAATGTGGTGTCCTGCATTTCGCACATAGAAATGCAAGACACCCTTATAAGATTGGGGCTCAGGAATTGTGCAAACTTCAAGTTGTAAAAGATCTCGGAGTCCTCACAAGCAGCAAATTAAGGTACTCCGAACATGTAGCTGATGTTGTCACAAGCGCTTCTTAACGTGCAAATTGGATCTTCCGATCATTTGCTGTACGCTCTCCTGAGCTGTACGTCCAATTGTATACTACGTACGTACTGCCACTACTGACATACGCAGCACCGGCGTGGTTTCCAGGTCTAAGTAAGGACAAAGCTTGCCTGGAACGAGTAAAACGGAAATTCACGAAACGGATTGCATTTTGCTGCCATGTTGACCGGTGCCATGTCGACGTTCCCCACACAATTGGCATAATTAAGAAGCTTGATCAAAGAATTCTGCTTCAGCTGAAACAGAACCCGCGTCTATTCAACAAAATGTTCGTTGAAAGGCTAACGACAAAGCGTCAGGCTAGCAGCATGGTTCCTGTGTTCATCGCACGGAAGCGCTGCATCAGCGATCTATACCCATGGAGAATCTCTAGGCATATTCATGAGTGTTAGGGGCCGTCAACACCCTGCACTACTTGCAGATTATAACTACATATTGATCACATGACATACATGTATATATGCAAGTGTATATAATAATAATAATAATTATTATTTTATTATTATTATTATTATTATTATTATTATTATTATTATTATTATTATTATTATTATTACTATTATTATTATTGTTATTATTATTATAATGTACTGTGCTGTATGCGCCGTCATGTTGTATTGGGAGCATTGAGGGTATTATTAGCATCGTTTTGGTACTTTGTTCACTGACAACAAGCACACATACACACACGAAAAATATGTAAATGATATACAGCGGGCGCTGTATATCGTCATTAGGTAGTAAAGCAATTGAATGCTAATTACTTGTTAACACGTAATTACTTAATAGTGTGTAGTGCAGCAACGATACGGTTAGCATCGGTAGAACAACGTGCGGGAGATGACCGGTCACTGCCGCGGTACAATAAATCGCGCGAATGTGCTAACGTAAAATATGGTTACGTAGCATGTTTTAGTTTGTGAGTATGGCTAGCGTACTAATACTCTGTATTAAAGCTCTATCAGAATACAGGAGTTTTACATATACAATATGGAAAAAAATACCTTCAATCGAACGCATCCTTATACTATATATATATATATATATATATATATATATATATATATATATATATATATATATATATGAATCGATGCAGAAGACTCGCCGCAAACTGGGCTGTGGTCGTCATCGGGGCTGCTCGAGGACGTCCGACCGCACACGTTCAAGTGACGTGAGTCTTCGAAACAGGCCGCCAGGCCCGTTCCACAGATACGTGCGAGGTATGATATATGTACGCGATGCTAAAAGGCCACCTTTCGTGGCGACAATGACCAGTATCTCACATTTATTTCCAAATTGCAAAGTAAGAGCTCTTATCGAACCAGAGAGAGAGAGAGAGAGGAATGGCGAGAGAGAGAGAGAGAGAGTAGAAATAAAGAAATAGAGAAAGAGCCCTTCCTCTTTTCTACGCGCAAACTCCGCTCCGTGACAATAGTAGCTAGCCACAACCTGTACTCGGAGCCGCAGTTCTACCAAAACAGCCCGGGGTAGCCAAACAGGGTAGCCCTCTAACAAAGATATGGCTTTCGTAAAGTTCGCCGCAGACTCGCTCGACCGAAGCCGCGCCATCTCCACTACGATACGCTTGCTTGCAGCGAACCGTTTTTCGTTGTTGCCAGGTTATTGCCATATGGAATTCCTCACTGCACCTCATCCGCAGTGCCCCCACAACCCTCATGTCATGCCATCATGCCACAGGCAGGCAGGCAGGCACGCAGGCAATATTAGCCAGGACCAATGAGGCGGTAGACGCGCGCGCGGCTTCCTGCATCATCACGTCCGACTGCAGGAACTCTCGACATCTTTTTCCTCAATCATCATCCCTGGCTTGGGCCGACAGGATCAACGAGCAGCGGCAAAGCTATGAAAAAAATGCCGTTTTTGTCAAACGATGTCGAACAGTACACACACATGTAATGAACGATAAGTACGTTTCGTTTCGACACTTTCGAAACGCCGTGTAAACGTCATTCTCGTCGCCTTGCAGACTTACAGCGGTTAACGTTATTTATTATCACACGTAGAGCGGTAACGATGGTCTTACTACAACAACTGTTACGGTCGTTATTAAGTATACTAAAGTAAAATTTTCGGGCTGACCCTCAGCCAAGATTTAACGTCCACGCAACTGTTTCTCACATTGCCTCACAGACGGACCCCCATAAATACAAATGTGCAACGGTGGGGCTCAAACCCGTGCACCTATGTGTTTCCTCCGGTTGCGAGGCGCAGACTTAATCCACCACACCACCGGGCTCGACGTCATTAAGTATACTACTACTACTATTCATTCTACTACGGATGCCACTAGAACCGAATTACGACTATGACTCCGATCACCGTAAGCGAATTGTGGCCAGTTACACGGTTGACGTTACAGTTGGGCGCATGTACAGGCGCATATCCATTGTTAATTAGCATGCCAATGTGGTCGTACACATTATCTAGGAAACACGTGGCCGGGCTGTCACGGGTTGACTGATTGGCGACGGTGACGACGACGCCTACGATGGCGGTACGCTGGTACGAAAATATGATAGCGAAATGCGGTACGGATTCGCTCAGCTAGCTTGCGCACGTTCTACTCAGCGTGACCGACCCAAAGCTCTACCCGAAGTCTAACTGCGTACGCATTTTGGCTTTAGGGATAGGTCCAAAGGTCGCATTGGTGTTAGGGACGATGGGGATAGACACGATGGGAAAGTAGGGTGCACAGCCTTGTATTGAAGCTGCGCCACGCAACTTTACCAAATACTCACAGACAGGCGTGCATGGTAAGACGCCATTCGCCGCTGCAGATCCGAGATTCAACGCGCGCGTGTGTGGGCTTTATTCGAGTGTATGTTATGACTTTGACGCAAAAAGTGACTGCCTGCATTGTCGATCCTCAGGTAACAAAAAAAAACGTGCAGTCGGATTGGTGGTTGCTTATGCGGATTAGAGCTAGACGCGCTTATCTGACTAGAAGAATAGAGGCTTAACGTTCAAAGCAAAAGGTTAGGTAGGTTAGCTTAGGTGAGTTCTCTGACTACTTAAGCCTAGCAAACGGGTGCTGGCGCGCGGCGAGTGTGTGCACTCGTGCGGCTGTCTTTAACGGCTAACGTCGTATGTAAATCTAAAATCAACTTATAAAAATTCGCTAAATAATTCAAACGCGCATGTTAACTGGCACCACTTGTCACTGGTAATGCAATATGTACGATTGCCTTGTGTCGTTTGGAGCATGTGCAAAGATAACACCCTGCAAAACGGGCTTAATCAGGACGTCACGGTTATCCGTACATGATCGATACGAAGTGACTCGTGTGCCCCTTCTCCCGGGTCCAACACGCTTGTGACACCAGACACGGATTATTTACTCAGAGCTAGCATACCATCTGTAAGTACGTCAGATGGTTGAGTTCGTTCAGTCCATGATCACCTCGTTCGTAGAGATGTTTCAACACGGTTTTGTCCTTATTTGAGCTCATCCTTATTTCCATGTCAATACTTATTACATCTAAGAGCGTTACATCTAATTGTTTTGTCGTCATTTAGTGTGGTGCACTAAACACTGCAGTCCCTTTGCCCCTAGAAAATGTTTCCACACGAGTCAACGTCGTTCAGGATCTTGACAAAACGACAATAATTGTGCAATCCGTGGCATGCATCCTGTATGCATACGTAAACATTGCAGGTATCTCAACTCCTTATGTATTAGTTGGGTGCATCAATGTACGTTCTTTCTAAATTAAGCAGGATATATATATATATATATATATATATATATATAGATATATATATATATATATATATATCGCTTCCATCGTCTTTCGTATCAAAATCAAGCGTATAAATATATATATATATATATATATATATATATACACGCTTGATAGTCTAATATATATATATATACAATTGCCATCTTGCCTGATTTGTCGTTTGCCAGGTCCAGCGAATATGTTCCAGAGTAATATAAATACTAGCAGTGAGGTAAGTAAGTAGCGAGCGAGGTGGCTTATTAGCAAAGCCATCGCCTTACATTCAGGAGGTCGTGGGTTCAAGACCTGGACCGGTCACTCTTAAATTGGTTTTCATGGTTTCCAATTTAGACACAGTGGATGCCGGAGTGGATTATGGTCGATCATGGTCGGACAAAACAAAACCGGGAGCACAGATTTATCTCAATAAAAAGAGATGGTGCATTACCATCCAACCCCCCCTCCCCCCCCCCCCCCGCCATTATCACTATCACTAAGGTCGGTGGGGGTTCAGTAGCAATGCTCTAATGCTATGACTAGAGATAGCTAGCTATAATGAGAGTCAGCGTATGGAGGCCGACGATGATGCTGGCGATGACCGCGGCGGCCGCCAGTAATTATCATTGGCGTTGCTAGACAAGCAGTTTTGGTGTGACAAACTGAGCCTGAACTCAACAATGAATGAATGAATCTATGATGTCAGACAGGCTACCCATTCTGCCAGTCCATCGCCAACCAAGAAGCCCGAAGAATAACCCTCAAAATTCGTTAAATTGGTCTTTCAATTTTGGCGTTTGTATAAAGGGACTAACAGGCGGAGGCCGCCTCTCG
This sequence comes from Dermanyssus gallinae, assembly GCA_003439945.1. NCBI lineage: Eukaryota > Metazoa > Arthropoda > Arachnida > Mesostigmata > Dermanyssidae > Dermanyssus > Dermanyssus gallinae. Next base: position 364,494 of record QVRM01001421.1, read on the forward strand.
AGTTCACGGTGTATGTACACACCTTTGGCACGGCTACCGGTCGGTACTATCCTGCTAGTAGTGGTACCATTCGTACGCTTCATACGTTTCTGTCTGCCAGAAGTACTGCTGTGAGCAGTACCTTGGCCGACGGGTTAAAAATACTTTCTGGGCTGACTCTCAGCCAAGATGTAACGTCCATCGACTACTTTGCGCATTGCTTTATAGACGGATCCCATAAACACAAATGTGCAACGGTGAAGCTCGAACCCGCGCACCTCCTATGTGTCTTCTCCAATCGCGAGGCGCAGACGCATGCCACCACGCCACCGGACTCGACCGTCCGACGGGTTGGCCAGGATATCTTTTTTTTAGAAGATCCTGAAGAAAAGACTATTTGAATCTGGACTGGCGAACTGACTCGGATTCCTTGAACTGACATAAAGCATAGTTTAGTAGACAGATAAGAGAAGACCCAAGACGCAGAGGTGTACATTAGGGTGGACCCTTTTGACAGTGTATACTCAAGGTGTTGTCTGTAATGAAACGCTGGATCTTCGTGACGGCGTTTATTATCGCGTATTATTAAAGAACAGTGTCTCTCATCGATGTAGATATTTTACATCATATTGTGTTAGCGTATTTATTTTAACAAGCCTTAGAAATAATCTAACGCAGTCTGCTACGATGCAAAGCTTAAAAACTTCCTAGTACAATTTCGATGCTGAAGTACTAAGTATTCCATCGATAGGACTTAAATTGTCTTATTTCACAGTCTAGCATTCCGGCTTGACACTAACGCTCTATGGCGTCTTGTTATAGTAGCAATTAATTAAAACAAATGCCCATCAGTCCCATTTACAGCTATGCTGTGTGCTTCAGTTTCACTCCTGCATACGAATTCTACGTAGTTTTGTTTTCGTCGAATTGGTGCAAGATATAGTTATTATTTTCAAGTTCTTAATGAGCCACAGCTGCTCAAAATAAAATCATTGAAAATTTGCGTTTTGCGGGGTACGCTAACAAGTAGACAGCCAGTTTCACATTTACTATACCGTTCCTGGCCATACCTTAAAGTAGTGGCGTTTACCAGATTATTGCTTCACCGTCATCAAATGCAACCCGCATTGAACAGGCATAGACGGACCATCTATTAATATCTTTAGCACCGATTAAAGGGGCATATGCAACGGCAACAGGAAATATTTCCATTTCCGCTAGCTAATCGCCGCTAGCCGATGGCTTTAGTCATAAATCGGTCAAACATCAGCCACGCGATCTCAAAAATGGTTGTGAGGGCTCAGCAAAAAAGCGATTTGCCGCGGACATTCCATGTCGTCGTTGCCCTGTGTCCTCAGACATTCTATGTGGCCGTTGTCCTGCCCAGATTTGCCCCGTTTGTCGTACGCAGTTTCCGGGACCGAATCTTCCAACTGTATTGGTTTGCCTGGCAATGTCATCAGCCGGTAATTTTTTCCCTCCAACGGGTACGTTACCAACCCAGCCCAATTCGGCATTGAACAAGCCTGAACGCCGGGGGTTCCTTGGGAGTTTCGCAAGCTGAGCTAATCAATAGGTGCAGCGGTAGTCGCCACTACACGGTCGTTGTGTGAATTTCAGATTGATAAGGCATAACAAAGGCGAGCAAGAAGCAAGCTCGATATCGCGTTACTTTGGTTAACTTGCCTATTTTTTTTGTACGATTACTACTCGACGCTAGACGCGTACATGCATTGGGTACAAAAACGTCAAAGTTATAGTTCAGTTAAGCATTTGTCAACGGGCGTCCTAAACTCTTAGGCAGATATATCTATATATATATATATATATATATATATATATATATATATATATCGGCTATATATATATAAAGATATATCTATATATATATATATATATATATATATATATATAAATCGGCGTGCTACGCCGTTGTTATTTAATTTTGAGGTTATTCCCTATTGTCAAATATAAATCTAACAGGTTTAGCGTATCACTTTAGATTATGTACATGTGTACAACAAAACTTTACTGTTTTTTTCAAGAAATACTAAGCGACCAGTTGCATGTTACTTGTTGCATAGCGCTTAACTAATGAATTCATAATCATTCAGATTTGAAAGTTTCTTTGCCATGCAGAAGTGTGCGCAGATTATATATATATATATATATATATATATATATATATATATATATACGTATATATATATAAGTACAGATTTCGTTTCGTTAACGCATAAGCTTTGCTAGTTTGATGTAAAATTGCTCGCAAAAAATGAATTTTCAACGTTTGTAGCTTACTATATACAGTTTGCTTGGTCAGGGTACGTTGGAGTGAATATATAGATATACATTCCAGAGGAAGCAACATTTTCTCTAACACCACGCTATGCTTAGTTTCTGTATAAGAGAACTGTTTGTTTTGCAATTGCACATTTTGTATTCCTATGTGAGGCACCAGTGTCATAGATTTTAGCAATATCACTCCAAAACAAAGACTTCTCAGAGACCTTGTTTCATCGGAAAAAAATAGTTGCATTAACGAGCTTTACATTTTCCTATGTCGTTTTCTAAATATTTCTGGTCCGATCATTCTTAAGTCGTTGTCATGACCTCAAGTTGAACTAAAGTAAATAACAAAACAGATTATTTTTTGTTTGTTAAGGACAAAATAAAACAAGCACAATAAATGTGTGACAGTTTTTGTGTGCCAGGACACATACCAGACCGGAAGGCTCTTGGCATTTTTTGGCGTAGGTACACCTAGATTTATAAAATATGTTTGTATATATTTGAGGAATGTGCTACACACTTAGTTCATGCGTTACATATGATAGCCTATTGTTAGAATTTTAACAAGTAGCAAGGACGCATTTTGAATGCCCACCGACTGGGCCAGGCCCTCCGACTAAAAGGGAAATGATCCCCTTTGGACGGTTTTTGCATAACAATTTGTGGCACGTTCGCTCAACGGCTTAGGGAGTCTTTAGCTTCTGAACTACTATATGCTCGCACCGGGTAGCAGATCATAGATACAGATTTCGAACTGCGTATCTGGTCAACCAAGGTATAATTACATTGCAATTGAATGGTATAAAACGACTGACCAACTGATGCATCGTTCAATGCCAGATGGAGAACATAGCTGCTGAGGATATTCCAAGCGCTCAAACCCATGCAGATATTTGTTCTTTACAGACCTAGATCAATGGATCGTATTCCTAATTCTAATCATTTTCTAGTATAGAAAACGACAAGAAACGAGGAAAGCATTATATTCAATAGCAACACGATTCCATAAATGCACTATTGTATAAGCATGCAGTGTCGTCTACATTTCTGAGTGTAGTAGTAAACCTGGATCTGCTTACGCCCAGCAATATTAAAAATCTACAGCTTGTGCTTTAAAATACGCGCATTTGCAAGCAGAATAAATTGGTCATTCCCGGACGAAAGATATTTTCAGGATGAGCTGCACTCAGCCAGAAGAGGAACAATAGGTGGCAGTGTACCACAAAAGAACAAAAAGGAAAGCTATACATTAAATGCGTTATATATTAGAGAAGGTCACTAAATAATGATCGTGGTAATCGTAGGTTGTAAATCAGATATGTGGCTAACCTAATAATTGTTTGCATTGCTATATCTGCATGTTGAGAATACCAGAAGAGAGTTCGCACATGTGTGGAGAACACGCTGGTCATGCTCTTTGCGTTTCGTCACGGCATAAAAATCAAGAGAATGAGAGAACGGGCATGACTAACAGGATCTGGGGTAGAAAGAGCTGTTCGCTGGTTAAAGAACTAGTGAACTGTCCACAATAAAAAATTGATCATAGGCAGTTTAGCGGCATGCCAACTAAAACAAGAGTAACACAACGGGTGAAATTTAATCGGGCCCTGGGGAGATGGCGAGAAGAGCGTGGTGCAGTTTTCCTCAGTGATGCTGAAAGTACTGGGCTGTGAAATCGTATGTGAGTTTCTCGGCTGTTTAGCTGCATATGGCCTAAACTCACATAACGGGGACGCTAAACTCGGGAAGGTCCCTAAGGGTCAAAGGCTCAAGAAGAAAATGAATCAAACTAATGTAATACTGACAATGGAGTAGCTTTGACACACGCGACTACGCTGCAGATTCTGTATAGACAGGAATGGGCCTCTGTTGGGTATGCCGAAACAGTTGTCAATGACCAACGCAGCAACATCATCGTCGACGCACATGCTGTCTGTGCGGGTTACGCAGGATCGTCAGAAACGGAGCAGCGCAGCAAGATGGCTGGAGGCGACTATTAAACGAAATATCATATATGTCGTCTTCGTCTGATTTGTTCATGCCCACCAGAGAAAGAAGAAGAAACCACCAGAAGCTAGTCTAATACACAGTGGAGCCAGCTGGAGACTATTTTTGTCTCCGATTGTGCATCTGGAAAACTACAGAGAGAGAGAGAGAGGGTTCCAAAGCATGCATTGTTGTTTATTGCTGACGCCATGTTCTCGGCGGCTTAATGCGAATCAGCAAATAGTAGAAACTACTACGCATGATTCCGCAGTTTTAAAAATTGTTCTTGGTATCATGGCTGCTAACGAAGGAGTCATAGCCAATGGTCTGGTTTTTGCGCGCGGAAAGCTTCAGTTAGATGCGTTACTTCGCCAGATTCGGGTCCATGAATGAGCATTAATAGTCGAGGGCTACATGGAAATGGTGAACATACTGGGAGCAAAGTCGCGTGCATATGTACATATGCAGAGGAAATTGGGGAAGAAATATGCACGCGAGAGCATCACATTACAGCCCGCACTGCCAGGGGCCCGAACAACGTACAGTGAGCCCTACCGTGAAACGAGTACGTGAGAAATCGAGAAAAAAAACTGGTTGACTTCGTTGCACGCAAGGCCTAGCCTCCAAATAGCACAACCAAAATGAGGAGCCGGGTTGGGGGGGTATAGGGGTATCTATATAGATGACAATACTTGAAGCTCGGCTCTGCTGGCTCCGCACTGAGCCGGAAATAGACCTGGCCTGCATTATTGCATTGCGTTGAGTCAGTCACAACGTCGGCATACGTCATATTTAAACGCAACGACGGTTATTTCACGGAAAAAATACTAGTGGCAGCCTTAGGTTCCGGAGAATAAGGCCTGCGTGCACATTCCAGTTGGACCAATAGACCCTTTAAGTGCTGAGATAAGTAAACTAGATATATTATTTGAGCTCTGCCTGCTTCTAAGAAATGGTTACACAAGAAAAATCCTTGTCGTCCACCAGGTTGTGTGCCAGATTTGAGCTTACGACTGACGACATTAGGATCGCAAGACATCTAGATATCGTGTCCGGGGCATATATATATGATTATCTTAAAAAAAAGTAAAAATCTTTAGCGGGATTCGTTACTTAAGAGTCTTGGCAATTAAACACGCTACTCAATCTAATAGTGCCCTATGTAGTAACTCGTTAAAGTACTACTAACTACAATTATGCAGAAAATACGTTTACCTGGGGCACTTTGAGAACATTGTCGTATGCACAGCATCATATAGCTCATCGTATAGAAACTATTAGGAATTGGGTTTTTCGTTTACTTGGCAACGATTTACTAATCAAGGACTAGACAAGTTCATATACGTGACGGCAGAGACCTATTATCTGTCTGTCTGTATAATGGAACACGCTGCTTGATCTGCGGTGCCTTATGGGTAACTCGTTAGCTAAAAGTATGCAAAAACGAATTTCTTCTGCTACACCTTAATAATACTGTCATATACACGACTTCGTCATAGCTAGCCTTGGTTGATATAGATAATGAGGTGTTGCGAAACATGCCTTTGAAGTATGCCACTTAAGTAACTAGATCGGCACAACTTGTCATCGACCGGGTGACCTGCGTCGAACTAGTTGACCGGCATCAAACTTGACACGACGCAACTAAAGGAGGCGTTCTCCTAAGGGCTTGCCACCAGACAAGAAACGATGTCTTTCGATTATGATTGGCACTTGCTTGGAGGACATAAACGCGTTTTAAATTGATCATAGACGCAGTGATATCATACGATGACACAGATATGTTTCCCTTCTGGTAAGAGGAGAAATGAGGTGCAGGTAGGTAGCCACTAACGTCTTGGCTTTAGTTCCATGCTTCTGTGAGCATCTAGGGTGTCTGTAAATTCAGACTTGCTCAATTCACCTCCATATTACCATCGCGACTTTTCCGCGTCACAGACGAGGCACAAGCAATGGCAAGTTTATCCTAGTGCGCATGTCAGGACAGCAAAGCATAGTTAATATATATATATATATATATATATAAATATATATATATATATATATTTTTTTTTTATATTTATATATTTTGTGGCATAATGTGCGCGTATTTATATCTCTCGGTGTTTTGAAGCTTTTAGTATGCAGCTGAGCTAATGTGGCTTTTCTCTTCATAGCATCCTTCAATTCCTTATTCTTACGTTAATTATGTGTCATCGTCGTTTGAGAAAGCGGAACTTGGCAGGAGCGTCAAAATCTCACGACTGCCGATGCCCCTGAGGCAGTGCCGCGAGACTTCAGAGTAGCAGGTTTTCTTCGACCGTCCCTGGCACCATTGCATCTGCTACAACGAAGGCTGACTATACTCAAGCGAAAAGCTCCTTCAATATTGAACGTTACATGTTTTCTGTACGTACATCGAAGACTGCGACGTCATATATTAGGGACTACAAGAAGAAGTCTTAACATTCGGAGGCAAGCGGCATCTTCTGGTCACTATAGAACATAAATTTGGGGTGCAACTTGCACATCCCACGCGGCGTTAATTAGGGTTTGTAAACGAAATTATAGAGCACAGATTTGAGACGAGTTCGAGCAAGAAATGGTAGAGCAATACCGATGTGCAACGACGAAGAACGAAATACTAATTTTGAAATCAACAATTTTATAGACAACCTAGCATTGAGGTATCGTTAATATTTATGCCTCTCTGTGTCGAAAGAGCACGCTTGTAAAGGAATTCACAGAAAACAGATAGGTATTCGAGCAAGAAGTAGTAGAGCAACGACCGATGAGCAACGGCGTCAAACAAAATATAAATTTTGAAATCGGCAATTTTATAGACGGCCCAGCATTATGGTACTGTCACTATGTATGCACACACAATGCAGTTGTTTCGAAATGAATGATTGTGTCTGTAAGTATTGCGGGACACTGTGTAATATATATATATATATATATATATATATATATATATATATATATCATTGCGCGTACATACTACTAACTTAAATAGTAGTAAATAAATAGCAAAGATATGTTGAGGGGGAAAAGCGACTTATGGTAATCATATCACAAATAGAACCACCATTGATTTCGCATCAAAACTCTCTCGATAAAATGCGCATTCTGAATATAGTTGTTTTCAGCAGAGCTCTTTCACGTAAAACTTTAATGTATTGAATGTAAACTATCAAAATAAGGTATCATACGATCGTGGTTGTTGCAAACAGTTACAAACAATACGACTGCCTCTTCTCGCTAGTCTAGCTGAATGTCTTTCGAACTCGCCGATATGCTTGCTTGTCACTCCTAAACATGTCGCTTCTGCCTTCCTCCCATTCTATTTGAAAAAATGCTTGTTTTAGCCAAATCTGTGACCCCCTTTCAAGTCTGACCGAACTGGTTCGGATATTCTCTGTAATGGTATTCCAACTTCGTGTCCCTTTAAAACCTCTCAAAGTCCTACATTTTCGATAGGAACTAGAAATTAGTACACCGTCGGGGTTACTGTGTAGAGCTCCGAGAAGACTATGCGCTATGGGATAAAAAAAAATCAATGCTAAGTATTTTAATAGATGCTATATAGATGCTAAGAAATCAATGCTAAGTAATCGTTTTTCAACTTGACCTTTTTTGAATTTAGTGATCTAAATGGTCTTCTCGGGAAAAAAACTACAAGAGACGAACATCTCTCCAAACACAATTACCCGCAATTTAAGCAAAAACTGTACTTGCAGTGTCTTTTAGTCTTCTCTCCTGTAAGTACTGACTAATTTTGCAAAAAAAAAAAAATATTTTGTCTTTGGCGGCTTGTCGAACTGTGTACGCCTTCTCTTGCAATATACATTGCAAGAAGCAATTTGCAAGTGTTTGCCTAAATTCGTTCGCTCAAATTTCCCATTTCCTTAACCATTGTTATGTAACGTGAAACGTTTTTCTCTTATAATGAAGCTCGATTGTCTAACATTGTAAGCGAAGTCGGCTAGCACCGTTTTTTCAAGTGCTCAGTAGTTCGCCAGTGGACTTACCCGATAAGGAGTCTGCCTTTCAGCCTGTGCATAGATAGCTTCCGTATGATCCAAGGTGCTCTAAAGGTCTGAAGCTTAACGTTCAGCATCTGCAGTCGTTTGCCACCATTGCGACTCCGGTGCCATCTGGCGGCAAGGGGCTGACTTTTTCACTACACATCAGCGCAATAACGGCTCTGCCAGATCTTCCAACGTCGGCGTTATACTCCGTCGTAGCTGCTCTCGGCTATCGCGCAGTTGTTGCATGCACTCTGCGCATCAACGCGCCGCACAATCACACTACACGCAACGATACTATTGGTGCGCACAAGCGTATATATATACGCTAGAGATCCATTTGCCACTACGGTGGATGGTGCCATGTTCATGCACCGACCCCAATCCGAATAAGCCGCATACACGCTTTTGCTGTTGGCCCGTCTACACGGGTCACGAATCCACGGATCATCCTCTTCATACACTCGACTCTAGCACCAAAAGCAGTCACATTTTGCAGCCGCTACCCTCTGTCCTTCGTCCGGAACTCCAAACACGAGTTCCATACGAACACGTCGGTCGCCCAACAGTCTCCGTCTCGTCAGCTGTATCTACCGAGCTCTGCTCGTGCCAAGGTTGGCTGTGTCTTCATTCTGCAAATAGTCGATGTTCTTCCTCGACGAATGGACATTCATAAATATCTAGCACGTGTTGTAAATGTGGGGTAGCGCCGCCACAATGGGGGTAGTCCTCATCGTCGCCAGCGTCTTCACCAACGGCGTCACAACCACCGACGCCGTCACAACCGGAGCAACCACAACGACAACAGGAACCACGGCGACGGCGAGAACAACCACAGTTCACTCCCCACCGCGACGCCAAGACAGGCATGGCCTACACCAGCACCCCTTGCAGGGGGTGCGTGCCATAGACTTCAATACCGGCCTAATACAGCGTGCGATTCTTCGATCTCTTGTCTCTCTCTCTCTCTAACTCAATTTTTTGCTCAGTCTATTTTTAAGTCTAAATTGTTTTACGTATACCTTTTTTTATTGTCGCGTCTACATGTGCAAACATATTATCCAACAAACACGCACGTTTCAACAACAATTACAGCGATGCTAACTCGACGCTTGCGCTATACACGCTATAGCGTCGCGACAACAAATACAACCTAAAGTAAAGGAACAGATATATTCAAAGTTAAATGAAGAAAACAAGGCATAGCAAGAGAAAGGGAAAGAAATAGCAATAAGGCGAGGGAGAATTAAAGAGAGACGACAGACTAAAGCGTTATAGGCACGACCTGCCGAAGTGGTCAGATCTACCACGCGGACTGACTATTTGCCGGGGCGACCGACGGTGGCTCGCTTCGGGCTACAGTCCCGCGGAATCATGCTACACCGAAACAGCCAGCCCTTTCCGCGCTCTGAGTACGGCCGATTCCTGCGTGTGCCCTCGCCTAAATTGAGGGCTCTCGAGGAGGAGGTAGGCAATCCTCCACCTCGACGCCTCGGCTGTGACCCCTACTATCACCCCGCGCCCGCCGGCTACCCATCTCTTTGCTACACACATAGGTAGAACACGGGCATGGAAGCACGTTCAGGATAGAACATCGTGCAAACCGTCACCCTATACCAGCGTCGGTGATTGTGTTGCCTGTTGTTATGCCGCTAACAACCGCAATGGGCTGCTGAACGCTATTGCCAGCAACAATAGCCACAACGGTCCTAAATGTAATAACGACAACAGCAACAACAACAACAACGACGAAGACGACGACGACGACAACAACAACAACAACAAGGGCAACGACGACGACGACGACAACAACAACAACAACTACTACTAAAGTCTGACCCTCAGCCAAGATTTAACGTCCACGGAACGGTTTTTCACATTGCTTCATAGACGGACCCCCATAAATACAAATGTGCAGCGGTGGGGTTCGAACCCGCGCACCTATGTGTCTCCTCCGGTTGCGAGGCGGAGACTTAATCCACCACGCCACCGGGCTCGACAACAACAACAACAACAACAACTACTACTACTACTACTAAAGTGTGTTGCAATAAATTAGCAACTCATGTTTTTTTGTGATAATTTCGGCTTGGTTTATTTGAATGGCTTGAAATTTTAAGCGCATGATGTACATGACGAAACATGAGTATAGTGTTGATTTCATTGCAATCTCAACATCGGTTCATACAAAAAATAAAAAAGTCTGAAAAAACAGTGTTGCAAAATATTAGCAACAATAGCGCCTTACAGCGTATTCGATTCTTAGCAGGGCTGTATGACTCATTTAAAACTACATATTTTATTCTAGAAACGGGTTTTTCGTCCCTTCTTCTGAATCAAATCGTAAACTCGGTCTTTCATGGAGTTAATGAGCTGTTGTAAGTACGAAAGTGGAATATTAGTCCATGCTTGCTGGACAGCTTCTTTGAGGTCCGACAAATGATTATATTGTCGACCATCTGCGTAAATCTGCTTTACCAAATGTCCCCAAAAATTTTCAATAGGATTCAGGTCTGGACTTAATGCCGGCCAGTCAAAAAGTGGCACTCCTTGTTCTTGAAAAAAGGCTATAGTGCTAGCCGAGGTATGAAACGTGGCGTTGTCTTGTTGAAAAACTGCGTCAGGTCCCCCAATTCTTCTGAAGTGGGCTTCTAACTGGGAACCGACAATGCGCTGGTACATGTCAGAATTGTTTCGGCCCACAATATCGACTAGATCAGACTTCCCATTATATCCAAACGCGCCCCAATATTTCACAGAGCCACCACCGGCCACACGTTTCGAGAACCATTTAGGTTCCTTCCGTAAGTCGTGCCAATAGTACTGACAGCCGTCAGGGCCATCGAGATTAAATTTATTTTCATCCGAGAAGACGATGTTTTTCCACTCGTTATCCCAAGTTTGGTATCTATGCGAAAATTCACGCCGTGCGACAATGTGCTTCGGTTGCAGTCGCGGCATAAGCTTCCTTTTCGCGTATCGCACGTTTTTGTCAGAACTTAACACTCGGTACACTGTGGATCGGTGCACTGGCACTCCCAAAGTAGTCCTGATCCTGGAAGAAGACATTTGGTCATGAGTAGCCAATTGTATGATCCTTCGCCGATCTCGAATAGTCAAAACTGGCTTACGCCCACTGTTACATCTGCACCTTTGGTTCACTCCAGGGTGTAAGAACCTGCTGATAGTGCTCTTATGCCGTCCTAATCTGGTTGCTATAGCAGTTACTGTATGACCGAGCGCAGCATATGCCTCAATTCTTGTATTTTTGTTATCCGAAAGATCCTTTGTATGACCCATGGTTTAAACATAAGATTCGTCGTTAGTTCGGAACAACGACTAAGCTGTAGAATATTTTGCAGCTATATAACGATTGATTTAGCTAGACAATATTCCTGACATTTGATTCCTGGAGTCGAATATCAGCTGTAGTATTGACTATCCTTTACAAACAAGAGCTGTGTTGTTAGCATGCTATTGTTGCTAATATTTTGCAACACTGTTTTTTCACACTTTTTTATTTTTTGTATGAACCGATTTTGAGATTGCAATGAAATCAACACTATACTCATGTTTCGTCATGTACATCATGCGCTTAATTTCAAGCCATTCAAATAAACCAAGCCAAAATTATCGCAAAAAAACATGAGTTGCTAATTTTTTGCAACACACTTTACTACTACTACTACTACAACTACAACAACAGCAACAACAACAACAACGACAACAACGGGTGTATGCAATTTAATTTACTTATTTGGATTGCTACTAGTGGTCCAATGGAAACAACAGAGGCAAGTGTCATGCCAGATCACCATGCAATAAATAGATGTAAGGCCACTTCGCTCGCCAGCGTAGAATGACTATATGGACGCTGACAGTAGCAGCAACAGGGGCAAACGCCACGTACGTTACTCCAGGGTCATTAGCACGAATGCAACTAGTACCAACGGCAAATAGATCGTTGCTTAGTACCCTAACTCTCATTAGCACTTCTTTAATAGGCCTTGGAAACTCAGCCCGAGAAAAACTTCTTCCGCGCAGACGGAACATACAGCAGTAACGGCTACAGCAGTATTATCTGGGATTGTCCACAATTCGCTACCGCAATAACGGCCCTACGCCCTACGCTGGATGTCTCTAACGACGTCGACTGCAGCATTGACCCAATAAAGATAACGAGAGCAGAAACAGTCGTAGCAAAAACGGCACATCTAACAGGAGTCACAACAACGACGGCAACAAGAACAAGCATAGCTACAAAAGGAACAACGATAATAAAAGCAAAAAAAACACTATAGTAGTAACAGCCAAAATAGCAACAAAAGCAAGATAAAAAATAAAACGGCAACAACAGCAATAGCAACAACAGCAACAACAGAAGCAACAGCAACAACAACAACGGCAACGACAACAACAACAACAACAACAAGTACAACTGCTGCTTTTGAGGTGAGAGAAAAAAATGTATTTTTTCACCTAAAGGCCTCAGGACGAACTAGAGAGCTGAAATCGTTCTTTAATACCACTGCAACCTGAACTTCTCCTTGAGGATTGCGAAGGGCAGAGCCACACATCTACGAGATCTTTTCGTTTAACAATGATTGCGGCAAAATTTTTGGCATGATTATCCACTAGCTGCGCTCTATGTGCGGTGAACGCCGTACATGTTTTGAAAGAATGCACACTGGCGACGGCGCCCGTTTGATACGATGCAGGTATTTTCTGAAGGTGCCGTGGCCCAGAAGGGTACGTAAGTCCAGTGCTGCCACTGCCTATCCCTGGGTCAGCGGGTAGGCCAGTGCTTTTCCCGCATTTTGAATTACTCCGTTACATACTGGGATAGTAAAGCGGGTCCAAACCTGGCCGGTCCGCTTGGGTCTCCACCCATCTTTTAATCCGTACGTTCAATTTCTGACGTCGTGCGTCCTCCTGAAACGGCAAGAAGCCGGCTCGACGGACTGCGGTCTCCAGAATCTGGTGGTCTTTGCTGCCTCGAAATGCATATGCGGGGCGCCTCGCGGGCCGATGTTTAGTAGATAGTATCCCATTCTGCTTTGCTCGAGAGGGCAAAAGGAGAAGAGCAACCTTGCCTTGATAGGTAACCGTACGTTGTGACAGGTAAAATGCAAAAAAAATTAGATATGGCGATGTATAAACACGTGCTAGCCCGTTATTTATTAAGTGCTATGATATACATTTAAAGGTCTTTTTGACGTCAAGTGGGGTTGTCAGGTACTACAATCGAATTTCTGGGCAAGTACCTCTCTGGTTTTCGGCTATGGTGAGAAGACTTTGAATTGCGTAATGCGATGAGTGGTCTGAGCAACAACTGTGTTGGTACTTCGAAACACTTTTTGTTGTCAACTTCTTTTGTCAGCCTTATTTGGGAAAAATGAGCTATGGCCTTAAGAGACTAGGCAGGACGCTAATTGGCCTAAAAACAGAGGGGGCATTTAAAAGGGATGTAGTTTTAAGTATTGGGCCCAGGTGAGCCTCCATCTAGCAATTAAGGATTTTAACAACTTCTCATGAGATACTGCCAATACCCGATGCCTTTCGACGTCTTCTCGATAACTCTTCTCACCTCATCCATTTTAATGCGAGGTAGTCTAATTCCTTGGCATCGTGGGTAGGTCTAGCTGGTGCAGGTCGAAGGGAAATAACACACTGAAAACTTTGTGAAGTAGGTCGGAAGACAATGGTGGCTGTGAGTGCTTCAGTTTGAGGCGGACTATAGTTTAACCCTGGGCCCAGCAGTTGTGCTTGACTTCGTTACACAGCCGTTACCAACACTCCGTTTTGCCTTTTTAATTTCTCAGGCAAAGGGCGCTTACGCCCCGGGCTTACCTATATTGCTTCCACATAGCGTCAGGGTCTGGATGGTGTTCAGCGTACCGGCAAGTACATATGCACCTGATTGAATGCCATTTTTTCGCGCTTCTGATATTCGATTGTTCCACCAGAGCTTGGAGGCCCGCCGAGCTAGCGTATGGGGTGCAAGGTGCGGCTTGCTTGCTGTCCTGCAAGCCCTGCATAGCCGACACCGTGTGTGGTTTAGTATTCTGCAGTCGGGCGCAGCGAAACTCAATTTGATGCTGTAGGTCGCAAAATGTACCCTCAGGCGCTGCGAGAAGCTTTTAGGAGGGATTTCTTTTACCACCTTTACTACAGCTACTACTACTACTACTACTACAACGATAGCAACCGAAGCAGCAGTAGCAGCTGTAACAGCGACAGAGAACAACAACGTCAACTGATACCACAAAATGTTAACAGAAACAGTTGAACAGTAACAGAAACAATCCATGCCACTAACGAAATACGATGTATACGTACTTTCTTTGGTTGGTTTGAACACGGGGGACAATTAATTGCGCGTAGCCGCATTACTACGACTCTCCACTGGGCCCGGTTACAAGAGGTGTTTGCGTTCCGCATGCGCATGGTGGCGCAACTAATGTGTTCACGGTTCAGTGAACATACGTAGAATCTACATACGAGTTAGTTAGTTTTCTGCGTCTATTATACCTGCTTGGCTTACGCCGTTACGTTATTAGAGTGCAGTGCACGACGTTGTGCCTATGGTGCACGTTGTGCTGGCCGTGGAGTGTACCGTCGTTGCACCCACAGCTATGCCTTTATATCGCACTCTATATGTATATGGGTGCATGTGGTAGATAGAGCTCGAACCTTCATCACTCTCTTTTTCTCTCTCTCTTGTGCTATCTGGCTTCAATATCGTCTTCGTTGCCAATAACAGCTGGCCCTCCGGTAACCTCCAAAAATCAATCATTGACATGTGCTGCCATTAGCGCATCCTCTGGCGTGAAGAGCGTCGTCCACGTCACGTGTCCACTCACCTCGAGACTCGATTGACTTCTAACCAATACAGCGCTATTATATTATGCTTAATAACACATGCTTGCGCTTCCTCTTCCCTCTGCAGGCTCCCACTGCAAATAAACGCTTGTAAATGTCGTTAAAACAATCATTTGTCTAGTGGAATGATGGGGAGGGTGGTGATAGTGAAATTATTAACCTTTGGTATACCGGCGATTGGATATCAATCTGCAACAAATGCGATTGCAAGGGAACGAGTTGTTTGATAGAGAGATTGCCATTGTATCCATTGGTAACGTAGACGGGAAGTTCTGTACCTAGCGGCTCTATGGGAATCCGACATCGGGGGCCGAAGAAAAATCCTATTACATCGGCATTTTCTTAAATATATGTGTTTTGAGCGTAATGGCAAGTTTCTAACGCATTAAAACAGTGAAATATAAAAAATACGGCACCTCAGGATCTTTATTTTGCTAGTCAACTGTGGATGTCTTTCAGGCGATACGAATGAACTTTCTGGATATTCTAATTATGCCAGTGTATCCAGTTTTTTTTTCATTGAGTAACTCGATGTTCTCTTGCAGTCGTACGTTTTGAGAAATAATGTCCGACCAGACACCTCGATGTGTCACTCAAATGTTAAGTACGGTACAATTCCACATCGTTTGAGGTTTTGGGACGCCAGGGCCTGGAGGCTCCATGACAAAACAATCGCTTAATTGCCTCTGCGCTAAGTTGAATAACACCGCGGGAGCAACACACAGCGGCTGTCGTAGGGTTATTTGTGAACTGGGCCGGTCTTTACTGGCCCTGGCTTGACTACTTGTGCGAGAACTGACGCATAAATGATATGCAAACGTCGCTCAACCACGCGTTCATCTTAGGGAAGGCAAGAACTGGGTATGCACTCTTTGCAAAGCTGTTGGTAAATGTATTCACACTGGCTTACTGTCCGTAATCGACCCTAGCGTCGCAGTCTCGTATAGCGAATACCTATCTATCGTCTTAGCACGGTTATGGAAGCGTATGTACATTCTTACCAGGGAGATGGATGCCTGCAAGCAGCATTGCTCTAATGCACCCGCAGCTACACTCGCAACAACAAGTGTTTTCCAACGAATAAAAGCGGCGACACAAAGATCCATACTAGAGACGTGCTTCCTAAGGGCTGCCAGAATGGGTACTACTATCGCCTACTAATATATATATATATATATATATATATATATATATTATTTTTTAAAGGATTGAGAATTTTCCGATTTGCATTAGATCATTCAATTGATGATTTGAACATTTCCATATCTAGAACCACTCGAATGATTTGACGCAGAGTGCAATTAACTAGAAACTGACAAGGCGCTGAGCCTCTACGAAGGTTTTCTAGTTCAGACGAGGGAGAAAACACCCCCGACATTCTCTTATCCTACTAATAAATCTTGTTTATAGCCAATAATATAAACACTTGAATAACGGGCTTACAAGTCTTGCTTACAAATGTAATGCACGGGCCATGTTGTTGGATATGGCTACTATATACAAGCAGCATCAGGGTTATCTGATATAGTTAGACACGACGAGGCTACGGCAAATAAGATTGCAAACGATTTGATGTTCAATATTGCCGAATCCAATGCTGATTATGCTGCGAATTTCGAAGAATCCCACCAACGTCAAAAAGGACGTTCGTAAATAACAGTGAACAACGACGAAAAGCGACGTCAATACGACGGACAACAGTCGGACCGACCCTAAGGGGAACCAAGATCCTAACTCAGGTACATTGTCGGGGTTTTCTCCAATAATGACTTATCACACAGTCCGTTCCTACCTTTCATCACACAGTCCGTTCACTGCTCTCCAAAAAATGCTTGATGGGCATGGGTCAGTACTCATTCATTCCAAATACAGCGTTCTCCTATGAGAAATGCTGCGGGAAAGCTCGTAGTCGGCCACGACTGGCACAGTGACACAACGCCCCACAAGGCGAGCCGTCCCTTTCTATTTCTACACACAAGGTTTTTGTTGCATAAATCATATAATTTGTCGACTGTTGATTGTATGCCGAGAACCCAACAATACAGTCTACCTTAGATTCGCCCTTAGCGCGTACTGTGCTGCATTACGCTATTCACAGCATCAGCCGCTGATGCAGTGACAATGGGATGGAGCTCTCCGTTCTGACATGTCTCGCTCTGAAACATCGCTTTCTCGGTTTGGATTGTCAGCTCAACGGGTCAACACTACCTACCGCAAATGGTGTGGTCACGAATCTGATGGATTTTGCTTCTTTGAATATATATTAGAGATCTAGTCAAATTTACAGTTGTGCTTGAATCCAAATGTATACAATTTGTTGTGTTAATATAAGAATAATTTGTGTTGCCTATGATTTGCTGCGGGGCGCAGCCGTTGTAGACAATGGCAGACTGGAGAAGTATACATTCAAATTATTGATAAGATCTGAGTCATGTAAACTACTGAGAACTAATATCATTGTCATGTACTCAAACCCCGCAGGCTCAATTGAATAAATGAATGAATAAAAACATAGCTTTATTCACGAGTGCTTGCAAATACAATCGAAAGAATACAGCCTCTGTACTGCGAACGTTGTCCAGGGACTAGAACGAATTGATCTTCTTGATAAGCTGTGTCGATCGCTCAACACAGTTAATCTACAAAAGCCAACTTCATTGAACTGGCCAATCAAACGCTGTTAGACTTTGACCGCCTTGTTCTCTATTTCCAAGAAGTTTGGCGCCTCTAATAGAGCTTCCGCCTAATGAGCACAGCTAGTCCAACTGTTTCCGTCATACGACGAATCATGTTCATGAAGCGATCCAGGCGCAACGTCCCTTGGATAAACGCAGAGCTGCGTAAGCTTATATTTTTCATATTATAACAAGGAAAATTATTTTAAGCTTCAACCCGATCGGAAAAAACAACCAACTCTCTCCATCATCTTGTTGTTTTGCGAATAAAACGGGAGCGGGCAGTGTGTATGTATTACAAAAATATATAGTAGATATATGGCATTATATGCATTTCTAATGCATACGTTAAACATATAGTAAAATAATATAACGCGATTGCTGACAGCAGTGTGTATGTAAACTAAAACCGACCAAAAGCGGCGAGAAAAATCTTCCTTATTAGGCGAGGATTATCTGCGAGATCCGCTTGAATCTCCCCAAAAAACGATTATCCGTTTATTTTAAATCTGCCTTTGACACATTCGCGCGGAAACTTGTTGTGGGGAGGCTCATGTGCCTTGGAGTTTTGTCCATATTTTTCCAGGTAGTGACCCTAATCCTTCAGCATAGCACCTTTTATCCTTCACGAGCGGGTATCCGGGCACGAACACTAAACGACACAAGTTTTCCAAGCTATTGCTCTACGCCGACGGCTTGTCCAGAAACCATTTTCACATTCAGGAGGCGCTTGAAACTTTGCCAAGTTATATTAATGCTAATGGTCTGCTTATAACTGTGGATAAAATGATGGCTGTCAACTTCACGAGGAAGCCTGACTTGCGATGCTGGGTTTCATCCTCAGAAAAACCTTGTCGAGTAAGTGTGTCGATTAACTCGGTGTCGAACTAGCCACCACTGAACTATGTTCTACGCGACATGCCAAGGTAATCAGGGTTAAGTAAGGGTCTTATGTTGTTGCATAGTATATACACGCCAGTGCGGTTGCATTTACAGTCAGTTGTACAGCTATTTCATGTAAAGAAAGGGCCCACAGCTGCTAATGAGATACAGTTGATATGGCCTTACTTTGCTGATCTCGATAGACTCAAATCTGCATCCTTTAAACGCACCCTGGGTGTCCACAGAACAAACCGCAACCGGCTTGTCTATCTGGCGGCTAAAGTCTGCCTCGGGCTAAAGTGTTTAAGCAGCTCATTCAGGATGAGAAGACGAAAATGACCGATGTTGACCCAAATTTTAATATGACGCTTTTCAGACACGCAGAAAATTTGCAATATGGAAATCCGTCATCCTACTTTTCGATTTGCTGTGCACAGGTTTTAAAATATAATTTGTACACAATCTGGCTACCATAAAACTAGTGAATTATTATTCTAGTATGTACTTGCACTACATATAATTTAGTTGAATTCCTTCGTCCGGATTCTGTAAAACCGTGTATTATAACGAAGCACAATACCTTCTTTGTGGTCAATAAACAAACAGATAAGAACGGTGCCTACAAACACGGACAACGCAGTGAAATAGCTTTGTCGGCCCACACCATTATATACAACACATTACACTTGTCAATCTGGCTCATTAAGATTGCCAATCGCTATGTAAGACGATAATTTGTGAACTCCGAATGAGCCACAGGTTTACGATTTATAAATTGTTGCGGTCTTAGGTTGTGTGATTTCATGTCGATTAAGGGCCCACTCAGCTAAGGTTCTGTTAAACAGTGAAACTGTTTTGTTTTAGTTCGGGGCTTAGGGGTTGATGGACCACTTCTATCAATCGTGTCAAGTGGGCATCTTCAGCGTACTATTTTTAGCAATCGAGCCTGTGCTCCCTCCAGTAGAGGTAGTGATATGGGTTCTTAGATTACACGTTAGATTAGCTGTTAGTTAAACCGTTGAATTTACAGTATAGTAAATACTATAAGCAATCATGTTTTAGCGACACACTTGGTTGTGCAGGATTTTTAGTTCCATTTCAATAAGTGGGCACAATCAGACTGTCACAACGAGCGCCCACCTAGCCACACGCTTATCGGACAGTCTGCATATAGAGAATTGCACTGCTTGTGGTGTGATATACTGCGACGTGCTTCGCGCGTTGTTGGAGCAAACATTGAAGTGGTGTATATTAAATAAGAAATTAATTGTTAATTCACTATAGTACATATCAGTAAGTTGTCAAATTGCGGCTCGATTTTGCTGTTCACACAGTCTAGGTCTAAACTGAGTAGAATATCAATAAGAATCTCGTTAAGGCCCCCCAGCTTGACAGTACCGAAAAGCCATTCCGACATGGCGTAACACGTGAGGCATTTGCACCAATCTTCAGTAGATGATCGCGTGTGATGATGTTAAAGACGTTTTAAAAATTGAGCTTTACAGAAGCCCTCGGAGATTCGTGCGAGTCCAAGAGTTAGTTCGCAAATTCTAATTCGTGGTCGTGAGAAGTAGTGGCTTTCCTTGTATGGGGCACGCTCGATTTAAAGGTGGAACGTCAAGGCAATTGTTATTGGGGTGCGACACTTTTTGCAAACCTGAAGCGTATTGCAATAGCAGCTGTAAAGCACAGTTTAATAACACAGTTGAGGCTGGCCATCCTCGGTATCCTGGAGCTGGAATGTTTTCCGTAAGCCCTCTAAGCGATCAGGATCGTATGTTTGAAAGTTTGTCGATACAAAGAGCGTTAGCGTTCTCTCGTTACATCGCCTCTTTCGATGGCGCGAGGTGTTTCTCCCAAATTATTAAGGGTTCAGCACAGATCAGGATAAATGGCCGTCACATATTAGGAAAGAAATTACAGAGCTTGTTTCGAATAGTGATTGAGATATGTAAATTGATGATGCGCAAGAAAGTCAAAAACCCAAACCATCGCAGATTGTTCGCCCGGCGGCAGCAGCAAGTGTTATGGCGGCTCTCAAGCATCTAATAAAAGCATCCGAGAAATCTGAGCCGGAATTCCGGAAAATATTTGAAACAGACCGGAAGAGCTACCTTTGGAGCCGTGTACGGGCCGATTAACTCTACGTAAGCGTTCAGCAGGTGTTTTGGTTTCGCGATGCTTTATAGCAGCGACAGTCCGACGGATTCGACATGTGAGCATCCCTTTGCTTGCGTGGATCGCTCTGGAAGCCGGCAATAGCGACTGTGGGACAGAAAAGTTCTCGGAAATGACTGCGAAACCCCGCGGACGACCTTGGCGTAAGACCTTGGCTCGGTTGCCTGCTGAGGCGTATTGGCCGTTGAGTATGATCCGGTTCCTTTCCCGAAGGTAGGTCGGACGTGGCAAGGTAGGCGCACCCGCTGTATGAGTACCACACCAATTGACACATCTTTCTGAGTTGCAACAGCTCGCAACTGGGTGTCCGGGAGTGCCACACTTTTTGCAGACCTGGAGCGTAATGCACCAGTTTGCAAAGTGTCTCAACATTAGGCAACTTGTGACATAACTTTCTGACGCTCCCGATGGCTATACGCCTGGGTTTATACACGAAAGTAGGGGCGGGAAAGGTTGGCGCATAGGAAAATAACATTCTTGTCTAGCGGAACCCTCACCCCGACCCGCTCGTGAGACGATATCTTCAGTAACAGACTCCAAGTAAAAACAATTCACGTAGAATCTTGTCGCCGTAGGTAACACTTTCGATTTCTTCATCAAGTAGAAATCGAAAGCATCTGGCATGCATCCTCAATTCGCGAGAGCCACATGATAAAGAGGTTTCTGTCATCAATTTTATCGCTGTTAGGGATCAAACCGAGGGTGTACTTGCAGGCCGGTAACAGCTCTCCCTCAGCGAATTCGATCTTTTTCAGCTAACGCATTTTCTTCCCTGTGAGATATTTCATGTGAAATTGGGCAGTGCCATGTTGCAAAGTTCTTCCAGAGATGGCGACAAAATAATTTGCCTTTGTCGACAGCTTGACCGGGTGGCTTAGATTAGCCAGTACGGGACATGAAAAGTGACAAACAAACTCAAGGCTGTGGCAGAGCATATACATACAAGCTATCGGTACTGTTTATTCATCTCTTACTTTCAATAGCAAGACGTAAACGTTAAAGATTCTATTCTCGGAATATGATGTTCGCCGCCTTGTGATACGATTGGATTCATCTTCAACCACCTCGCCGATACAACCACAACAGCAATGCACCGAAACAAAGGATGCCGCAAGCAGTCATTTCGATGTTTGATCCTGCAGGATCGGGACTGACGCCATTCGTGCTGTGTGTTGTTTAGTATAAAGTCCAGACGTTGGCATCCATTTATGCCTCGCGGCAATACCCGCCCGTCCACAAGCTGGTTGCCGCACGACACTTTCACGTCTTCGGTGATGCATCACTGCAATCAGTTGCTGAGCTGCGTCGGTGAACCTGCACACACTGTATGCGGATAGAGCCTACGACGTAAGTGCGAGCTGGTTATGGCAAGCTCTAGCTTGGCACCACTGGATCGTCTCACGTTGCCGCGACTCAAGCTGCTAGCCGCGCTATTGGCAGTGCGCGTCCAAGAAGTAATTGTCAACAGTCTGCATATGTATATATACTATCTCGACGACATATATATATATATATATGCACTGGTTTGTTGGTAGCATATCACTGGTGCACCCCCAACGTACCGTACAGATGGAAGACGTGCGTGTCCAGTCAAGTAAGTAAAATTCAACAACTGTCATATTACCGTCGAAATGGTTTGTCGTTCCGGGGCGAGAAAACAATGTGGCAGATTTCGCCACAAGAGACAGATCCAATCTGCCGCTCGGCAAGGCAACCAGGGATGATAGGAGGCGGTCTCTAGCAACTTTGGACCCTACTTTGGAAGGATGGGCTTGTTTCGCCGCCATGATTTGATGTCGTTGACAACCTCAAGCATACCGTCATCAAGAAGCGCGGAACCGGATAAACGCGCTACTGCAGGCCAACAGAATTAGTACCATAGAGTCTGCCATTTGGGGCTGTCGGTCATGTATTGAGGTTGGGCCTATTCAAATGACGCCGAGACAAGAGGCTTATCATTAAATAGACGCAGTAGCAGCAGCATCATCAACACTATCTAAGTGAGCTCAGAACAGTGCAGAATGGGTCAATATTAGCCGAGGAGCTGCGAGCGGCCACCAGACTCAAAGCCGAAAATGTAAAACCTCTTTGCCTGCGCTGACAGCACGATTACGTTATGCATTTTTGGGCGGCAGACATGGGCGCCTGAACAAAGAAAAAGTGTGTGTCTGAAAAACACCTGCGTGACGACATATATAAACATACGGGGAGAATTACTTGTTGCCAGTTTGTTTCATGCGGTGAAAGGTGCTCCAGGTGACAAAGATGACCAACAGTCGATATGCGTCAAGGCCTTTTATTTTTAACGCAGAAGTAATCTAAAAGCTTCCATTTTCGTTGTTAAAATGCTATTTTTGAACAGCATTAAAAGTATATTAGTAGTTATCATGCGTATATATATATATATATATATATATATATATATATATATATAATATAATATAATATAATATAATATAATATAATATAATATAATATAATATAATATAATATTAATATGTTCTCGATCGCGGAGCTTTCTTAGTCTAACATGCTGGAGCAAACAGTTCGATACGTTTCGTGGATTTTTAAGACGCTAGTTCAGTTAAAAGCATACTGCCTCTCTGCGACGGACAAAAACCGCACTGCGGAATAGCACAATAGAGCCCCAGACAATAGTCAGCGGTCACATTGAACTGCAGTCAAAACAAAGACACTAAGAAAGGACTGGTATTGTCGTATTCCAACTGGGTGACACTTCCCTTGGGACACTGTTCGCAGCAGAGCGCGCCGTGGTTGACTGCTGTCCGGACGAGATTAATTCAACCGTATACGTTATACATATACTTGTATGTATGAGTATATAGATATATATAAATCGGTATATGCAAATGTATACGTATACAAATATATTTATATAAATACAAATGCAGCAACCAATGTTTAACACATCTTAGCCCCGAGCGTACGCGTGGGATTTCTGATTTCCAACGTGTGCAAGCTCGAAGCTGTGTAAGTGTCTGTGTTCATGCCGGCTACTGTGGATTGCTATTTGACATTGGTGCTATAGCAGTTGCAGCCCGGCAGGGGGTTGGGGGCGTGTGGGGCGCCCACAGGGCTGGGGGTTGGGGGCGTGTGGGGCGCCCACAGGGCAGGGGGTTGGGAGTCGTTCTCGCCTGGCTGTGTAATGTTCGCGTTGTGAGACCTTCCGTTAACTGGTCAGAGGGCAGAGAACAGTGAAAACGGGCCATAGAGATATAGCGAAAGCAAGACTCTGCCCCCTCCCCATGGTGATGCTACTATAGCTGGTGCTGAACTTGGTAAGGATACTGATGATGGCGTTGGGGTGATGGGGTATTGGGGCTGATGACGGTATTCAGGGCCAGGGCAGTGTAAGCTGAATGCCGCCAGAAGAATTCCTTCTCATCTGCTGCTGCTGCTGTTGTTGCTATCGATGTGGTGGTGGTTGTCGTGTTCTTACCGGGGGTGTGTTAAAAGTGTTATAGAGCGCTCGCCAACTGACCTGCTTGGCAATGATCGAGTAAGACTGTATCCGTCGCAAGTGATTCTATGTGATTGTCGTGCGTGATCCTGTGCTTTTGTTGCACGCCTTTTGAGAGGTCACTTGGTTGGCGGCGACACTGACTTGGAGCACTGCTAGCCAACGAACAACCTTAAAAGCCGCCTCTGATGATGCTCTCCATATAACGAGCAGGGCGACGGCGAAATGGCGCCGGCCATGGCGTGTCTGGGCAGGGCTCTCCGTAGCAGCACTTCCCCTTTCTACGAATGCATATTACATCACAAATGTACATTTTGCTACACATAAAATAAATCAGTATATATATATATATATATATATATATATATATATATATATTATGGACCGACATAGCCCGCCGGCAAATTTATTTGTCCATGTTGTCTCTTATCACATATATTATATATATATATTTTTTTTGAACAAGGTAATTTATATATTATATACACAATTACAATGGTATGTTGTTTCATACATTTACAATTATTTGCAAGGAGAATATAGTAATTTAAACCTACTACAGTTACCACTGTGTTGGTAAAAAGTTGCAGCCGGAGAGGAAGACTAGTGTATCCATTATTGACGGGGTAATAGGTGTGACTTTAAATTCTCCTTGACGTTATTTAAGGATTTTAAACAACGCAAGCTAACCGGAAGAGTGTTCCACTCTCTGACAGCTCGCACACGCTTGGCTGCCCTTACTGCTTCGATGCATGCGGATCTTCAGTGTGACCGTGTTTGATGCTCTGGTCTCTCTCGCTCCTCCAAGGCGATCAAGTTCTAGTATCTTCGGCCCAATCCCATGGATATTCTTAAAAATCACTATCAAGGTTAAATATAGCGCATGGTATTTTCTATATCTGAAATATTGTGTTGTTTTCTCTCTCGACTGGCCGATCCCCGAAACATACGAAGAAAGCGCCCCTGTGCCACACTCAGTCGCTCCGCCCAACCCTTACTGCAGGCAGTCCAGAATTCCGATCCGTACGTAAGGTGACTCAAGAAAAAGGCGTTGTAGAGCAGCTTGCATGAAGATGCTCCAATTTGGTTCTTGATGTATCTTGATGAGTTTGTGATGACAGCAAGTCGACGGATAAGGGTCTCTACATGCGTGTTGCTAGAGAGTTTTGCATCTACTCTTACACTCAGGATCTTGACACAGTCGCTGGGTTGTATCAGGTGGCCATTTATGATTACAGGTGGCATTCGAGGAATGGCGTTACCATGTCCGAAGACCACCACCTAAGTTTTCTTTGCATTGATAGCAATACGGTTTGCTGCACACCAAGCGTTGAGGGCAGTGACCTCCTGCATAATCACCCGGTGTACCTCCTCACCAGACTGCCCAACATATTTAAAAGTGCTGTCGTCAGCATAAATTATAACGGCTCCTCGTGCGATATTTTCCATATCATTTATAAAGCAGAGGAAGGCTAGTAGGCCAATGCATGAGCCCTGAGGTATACCTAGCAAAACCAGGAGCAGTTCCGACCGGGTTCCCCCCACGTCCACAAGCTGGTGACGCCCGAGGAAGTACGCCGATAGCAGTTTAATAGCGTGATCGTCAAAGCCCAGGTGCTTGAATTTAAGTATGAGAATATCTGAACGAACGCTGTCAAAGGCGCGTCTAAGATCTAAAAAAAGTGCTGCACAAAATAGTCCTTTATCTAACTCGAAACGGGTACTCTCAACTAGCCGCATAACAGCATGACCTGTGCCCCGGTTTTTGCGAAATCCAAATTGGTTGCCCGAGAGCATGTTGTTGCTTTCGAGATGCCTCGTCATTTGGCTAACAAGTGTTTTTTCAATAATCTTATTTAAAACAGGTAAAACACTCACTGGAGGGTAGTTTGACGGGTCGCTCATACTACCATCTTTGTGGATCGGTACCACTCTGGCGATCTTTAAACGGCTAGGATACGCTGCTTCTTCTATTATGGCATTAATGATGTGTGTCAGGGGATCAGCGATGTGAGATCTTACGTGGTGGATAATGTGAGACTGCAAACCGTCGTAGCCGGCTGCTGGATCCCCAATACCACTAAGTAAAGCTAACACTTGTAGTTCCGTCACCTTTTTAAAACTAAATATCGTCGCGGTGTCTTCTGGTAGATTTTCTTTAATAACACGTTCATTTATGGGATTATTTGGCAAGGATGAGGCGACACAATTAGTGAAAAAAGTGTTAAAAGCCTCTGAGACCTTCGCGGGCTCCGTGATCGCTTCGCCTTCAATATCCAGCTTGGGCACCGGGGGCACTTTGCCAACCTGTTTTGCGCGCCGCACAACTTTCCAGATCGGTCGGCCGTTGGTCGAGTCCCTATCGCAAAAAATACGCATATATATATATATATATATATGCGTATTTTTTACGCGGCAGTTTTGTAGCGACGGTGTCGTTGGCGGCTGTGACACTGTTCGAAACGGGGCGTTGCCCTGACAACCATGATTAGCAGAATAATCGCAAGTTCGAGCCCCGGCCTTGCTAGTCGTATTTGTTGGACGTGCTTGTCATTGCCCTGCTGCTAGATACTTTTGCTGGAGAAAACCTAGATGAAATCCAGTAACGAGAACGCGATGGCGAGAGATGCATTCAGACGATAGCGAGTCACAGACAACTGAGCTTATTACAAACTTCTAAAAGAAAGTGGGGTAAGCAGAAAGAGAAGAGAAAGAGAAAGAGAAAGATAAAGAGAAAGAGAAAGAGACAGAGAAAGGAGAAGAGAAGAAACGAGAAAGCGAAATAGAAGCGAAAGAGAACGAGAAGAGAATACGAAAAGAGAAGAGAAAGAGGAAAGAGAAATAGAAATGTAGAAGAGAAGGACAAGAGAAAGAGCAAGAGAAAGAAGAGAAAGAGAAATAGAAAGAGAAAGAGACAAGAGAACGAGAAAGAGAAAGAAGAAGAGAAATAGAAGAGAATGAGAAATGACAGAGAAAGGAAGTAAATGATGAAAGGAAGAGAAAGATAAGCGAAATGAGAAAGAGACAGAGAAAGAGAAATAGAAATTAAATAGAAATAGAAGCGAAAGATAAATAGAAATAGAAAGAACGCGAAATATAAATATTAAATATAAATATAAATATAAATATAAATATAACTATAAATATAAATATAAATATAAATATAAATATAAATATAAATATAAATATAAATAATAAATATAAATATAAATATAAATATAAATATAAATACGCTTTTGAGTGTGCAAATTTTGAAGGAAAAAGCGAAGGAAGTATAGACCGCGCCCGGAAAGCTAAACAATGGCCGGATAGTCACACAGTTTGGAGAGGATCGCCTATGGCTGCGCAGTTTGGCTCTTTGAGCTTGATGTCAAATACTCACTCACTTGATCATGTGATAGAAGAACAATAACAATCACATGCGTAGATAGTATGGAGCGTTTGTCTCTGATCCACAGTCCAGTCTAGTTTATATTAAACTTCTGGATTTGCTGACGGTATTCCAGTCGGTCAAAATTTTGTCATGTTTATTTTTTAAATAATAATGAGACAATTGTGCAGCGCCATCTCCCCATCTCCCCATCATTTCTCCAGTCAAACATTCTTTTGTATTTTCATTGTGTACATGTTTTTTTCGCTTGGTCACGTCCAACGAAAATTTATTTTCCGTACATTACATTATGTATGTAGGACACATATAGCGTCCAATTGTAGTCTACTTTGGCATTCACCTTTTCTAAGTTTCTAATAAGTAAAACTAATTTCAGGGTTGCCAGTCCAGAATTGGAACTTACGGTTTTTAGACAGTGGTTTTATACCGTCTTGCCCGATTTTATGCCTTAAACTCCGTAGTTGCTTTTGCGAATGAGAGACGTGAAAGTCCCACTATCATAACGGTGTAATTTCGCTTATTCTTTGCGTTTAAAGTTTACAACTTTGCAGCGAAACTGATATCCTACTTTGGCTATATTTTTTAACGAAATACATATGCTCGTTCGGTGCAAGCAAATTTGGGACATCGTGATTGTGAGATGCAAACATTCGCAATCAGGCTGTTCAACAGCGTTCGACAAAAATGTGCACGAGGTCCCCGAACACAACGACCTCACGAACACAGCTTGTGATCGATGTGATAACTGTCGGCCTTGTAGTAAGTAGCTTTGGTTCGCAGAAAGCGACATTTTAGCTTACTGCACTTGAGTTTCTTTGCACAATTGTTTTGGTGACGTCTCTCGGTACCACGTTCGGTAACCGGTCGCATGGCCACTACGACCCCTCTCTCTCTCTCTTTGAACGACACTGGTACTAAGGCAGCTGAGAAAGACTCTATGAAAAATGATACAGCGAAACAGTCTAAGCAAGTCACGGCAAAATGAAGTTGGATAGTAAAAGTGCTATAGGGGTTGAAGGCCGGTCGGCGATAATGACAGCCCATCACGTGAACCTTTGGATTGCACTTTCTAGCAGAGACAGGTATAGACAAAGAAGAACTGTCTGCTGCTGGTTCTAGACTATTATCCGTCTCCTACGGATCTGGCACTTAGCCTGAAGCATATCTTTAATGCACCAAGGGCCGGACGTGTTAAGATATCTAGGGTTTCCCCAACAGTCCTTGTGGCAGCATGGCCGCTGAAGCGCGCAAAAAGTATGTCGTCCTTCCTTTGAAGTGAACTTCACGTTCTGGTGTTGTTGCTAACAACAAAATAGCGATCTGGCGGGCGGCTCAGCCGTTCGCAGGCGAAAATATTCTCCTGGAATATTGCCAACAAATTTAAAGCAAAAATAAAAACGTAATTAATAGGTTTATGGAAAATAAAGTCAGTCTATATGCGCATCTAGTAAAGGGAATCTCTAAGGATTTTCTGAATCCGCAGATCCGACGCTAAAAGACTGCTTATTTCTAGTTTTGTGGCAAGCTATTAGTTGTCGGATAGATGACAGAGCACATACCACATGGACCAAAAGTCTGAATGCGACCAGCAAATAAAACGAAACGTAAGGTAGCCATTAGAGACTAAAGCAGTGAAGGTCTGAACGACAAAGTAGGCGACAGCCTGGCGGATCTAAACTTTACAACTAGAACAGTGAGAGTGTCGCTGTTGGTAAAGATATTATTCCTTCGATAAAGCGAGGGCACCATCGGCTGATAACTGAGTGTGAAAGTTGCCATTCAGAACTGCCCCGTTTTTGCCTACTTTTGTACAGCTTTTTTAAAAGACTAGGGCGTTTTATTAATTAATTTAGTTAATTACTATGTACGTATATGATGAGATCAATCAAACGAGTGAAAACTGATAACCGTTATAATTTCAAATTAGTGCACAGATGTAACGTGTTAAATGGTAATACCAGGTATATTATTGTAAACCTTGTATATTATTGTAACCACCAAACATATTATTGTAAACCTTGCATGCTAGATACTTAAGCACTGCAAAAGAGATTTTCAATTTTATAGTTGTTCCAATTCATTCGAGATTTTTATATGGCGAGAAAACGATAGTCTTTCCTTAATGTGTACCAATTTGTTATATTATGCCTATACATGTTTTGTATGTAATAATGTGTACTAAACATGTACAGTAATTCATTATCGACCTCTGCATTACACATATGTGAAATATTTGTGTCATAAGTAGCGCGCGGTTATATGTATGCAAAGCTCGTTAAACTAATATCTCACAACAATCAATCAAAATAATGTTTTACAATGCAAACTTATAATAAACAATTGTATCTTATCATCTAAAATGCCTTACCGACATGTTTTCATCCTATAGCCATATAATGCTTTATTAAGTATTAGACATGATTATTAAATTATTATAGCATATTCGATACCGGTTCATCATAAGAAAAGCATATATATCTACTAGTCTGACGACATAACATATCAACATAATTGGTTGTATCATTTACGATTTTTCTGGCTTAATCCTTCGAGAATATCTAGCGTCATGACGTACCTGACCTTATCTCAGCGGATAATTTGGAAGTTATTCACAATAAAGAGCTCGACATTTGGAAACGTATAGCAGAATAGCTGCCAATTTGCCACCCATTTTACGACACCAGCCACAAAGGGAAGCCACCATAGGGCAACACTAATGAGAATTAGATTTTTTTTTTTTTAATTAGAATTATTACACATTCTTATCAACCACAGGTTTCCCTTAACTCGCCAAGCATGATTAGAAAGACGATCCATCAACTGACGGATAAGACAGTAGCTATTCTACTGAATTGACCTAAACAACTAAGCAGCAGCAGCAGGTTCAACGGCTCTCAACTTTCCCGTGACTGATCACCTGTAGCGGTCGAGATCCATCAACAACGCGGTGTCAGGAATACAAACTTCACTTACGGTGATCATGTTAATCCAGAGTAACATCTCCTTTACGCGTCCGCCTTCTCTGCGCTGCTCGTTATCAGTATGGCTTATGCCCGACGAAGCTATTGCATCGCCGACTGGTACCACCCCTTAAACAACCTGGCTAGAACAAGCTAGTTTCTAACAAGTGTACTCGTATATACTTATATATGCGTATATAGGTTATCATCATCTACACGTAAAGGCTGTATAGCTGTCCCAGACAACCACATGGCTTGGGAATCACTAACAAACGTAGCCGTGACGTGTGAGCATATTGAGCACATACATATACGATAAGCTTGTTTACGCATGCAAACCATATTGATTTCGCGCAAAGTCGTATTTCTCTATGTAACACTATGGCTAGGCACCTGTGTGCGCCTTGCGAATCCTGTGTGCGCAGGACAGCCCAGATCTCGTTGTTTGTCGATTGGTAAGAATAGTATCCAGGTTATCGTTGTCCTCGTCGCACTTGCGTTTTCCCGGAACACCATCCCGTACGTAATCTTGTTGTGAGGCTACTTGAACTACCGCGATTTTTAGTGCTATCTGGTGTAATCTATGTCTGTCTCGACTATGTCGAGGACTTTAGCCGCTGAAGCAACTGAAACAACAGCGGAAACCACAACAGCAACCACAACAACAGCAACAACAACAGCAACAACAACAACAACAACGATAACAACAGCAACAACAACAACAACAGCAACAACAACAGCAACAACAACAGCAACAACAACAACAAAGAGCCGCAGCGACTGTAGCATGCGTTTCTCGGAAGGGCAACCAGTAGAACAACAAGTCGTTGAGCTTCGGCTTAGAATCTGCCCACGAATAAACACATACATGCATACCTACGTACCTGCATATATCGCATACGCACATGTCGTACAGGCATGCTCTAACATAGGCTAATAATACCTAAGTCGCGACTGACTTGCTTCTGAGAGAACTGAGATCGGTCGGTGGCACGGGCGGGCGGGGGTCCGAAAGGCAAACACGCATGCATTCACGGCAAGCGTGTACGGTATACGCAGTGCACGCGAGGCCAGGGCAACTCCTGACGAAGACCACAACGGCGGCGTGCATGATACATCAGAGCGGAAGTAGCATTTTGCGCGACACATATTATTCAAGGCAGATGAGAAAGTTTTAAACTCTGCACCCGCCGCTCCCCCCACCCCGCCTGCGTGCCCCACTCGGAGGACTGTTTCTCTCAAAGGGAACAGTCTTCCGAGAGGGGCACGAGGGGTGGCCGTCCACATTGCTCCATTTGCCGTTTACCGTGCCCATCCCCCGAGATGGCGTGTAAAATTTGCACCAGTGTCGATGTTCAGGCCGACTGCGGCCGTGGCGGTCGACAAAAATCTAGCAACAACCAAACGTCAAAACAATGAACAGAAAGTGTAACCGACGTCTGACGGCGACTGAATGTTGCCCCCGTGTTCGCCCCCAAGAATGCTGCCCCCGTGTTCGCCCCCAAGAATGTTGCCCCCGTGTTCGCCCCCAAGAGTGTTACCCCCGTGTTTGCCTCCAAGAATGATGCCCTCTGTTTGGCTTCGGCTCCGGTTCCAACAGGGCGCAACTTACGGGAATCAACTTCTCCTCCTCTTCCGGCTTCAACGTTTGGTTCGCGCTCTTTGCTGGCCTATGACAGTCTAAGTGGAGCTCTCATTACGCTAACATACTATTCACGCTCGCGGAGCAGAAACAGGACCCACCCACGTCATAGAGATACGACCTCAACCACCGGCCTGCCTCTAGTTAAACCACAACAGAGGTTTGCTTGGATTGATTGTCGTGAGCATTGCTCTCAGTATCAGATATAATATTTGGCCGCTCGCGACAGCAATTCGATTTGTGTGCTGCAATGATCGAGATTTAATAATGGACGTATAGAGATGCGTGGTGCAGTGGCGAACAGGCGGCCTTGCTTTTCTCGAGGCTTGTGACCTATGGATGTTTCGCGGCCTGCTCACGTGCGCAGGTTACTAATGAGCACTGGACGCTTCATTTAGAAAAAGCCAATTTCTGTTTTGGCACAAGATTGAACGACGTATGTTGCATTCAGAGTTTAGATGGTTGGTCGCAACCGCATTTCTGCAAATGCTCTTTTTGTAGGCTAGAAGATCTTTTGCAATCGTTTGTTGTAAATTGTATCAATACATTTCGCTGGGTTTTCAAAAACTAGTGATACAATTTTTAGGACGGAACCGCGTATCGTGTATCTTACAACTATGTGAAATAGTGCTTAATATATTGGTCTCTTGACACAAGTGCACCGGGCCAACCCCCCCCCCTCCCCTTCAGAGTTTGGCCTAGAGCTGCCATGCTGTCTCTATTTATTAAATTATTTGTTTTAAATCAAGTTACTAACACAAGCCAGGGGCCTTTTGCAATAATTAGTTAATATGTATATTCTGCCTTAGAGTGCACAAACAGCACATCAGATCCACGCCTTAAATATATATATATATATATATATATATATTGCATGCGAATTTTCACAGATACGGTGCCAAGAGTTTAGCAAAGAAACATTGTTTGCAGAGCGCGTACTTATATGGAAATGTGATATTGGTGTCGTCCATTGAAAGAAGCAGACTGCGATATTAGCACAAGAGATACAATAGATACAAGACAAGAAACGACGCATTGACGAGGCAAACCATCTGCTGTAGACTACATAGTAACAGTAAGCAATAGAACAACAGGTCCCACGAAACATTGGATAGGCTAAGTAAAGACTGTAAGACGATACATTGAAACACCTAATGATCTTCTTACACTATTCGACAAGCAAAATAGTGATGACAGGCAAAGGCGTGAGACATAACGTGACATGATATAGCTTTTACAAGACAAAGGCCTCAGTTAAGTGCCTCAAAAAATATAGACGCTGGAAGGGGTAGCAGAAATATAACTACGTTATCGCTGACAGGAAAGCGGATAACAGGGCTCAGCAACCGGCGACATAGCTAATAATAGGTGAAATAGCTTATACGGAGAACCTAGCAACAAGGAAGAGAAGAACACTTTGAATAAATCGGTTTACACATAATTACTCTGCATGGCAAAGTAAGACATAAAACGCCCCAACAGCTCATAAAAAAAAGATGCACACGATATATAATGAAAAACTTAAACACCCAGTAATTCGATGAGGCCCTTGTTACGCAACCAGTTAGAACTTTCTGAGTCCACCTTCATACCCTGTTATTTATCTAAGCAGGGTGAGAGTCGGGTATACGTCGCCAGGGGAGCTTCTTGAGTGCCAGGCACGGGAGCATAATATTCACATTGTAGCAGGTCCGATTAGGTCCGCTCGAAACTAGCATCCAGTCATGGCAGGCACCAAAGCGTGCCGCCAAAACCACAACCTCTATTGTAATAAAAAAATAGTAAGGGTCCTGTACAGACGCAATAAAAAAGCTTGGTTCTAAGGTAAATCCAGAGCTTAACGTTAAAATTGGACGGGTTCATGGTTAATGATTTTCCGACAGTCAGCCCGCTCACAGGACCTCTGCACCTGCCCCAATTGTGTGCGGCCGGGCGATGCACGGCAATAGTGCGCCTTACTGTAGCCGATCACACTAGGACTTTGCACGCCAAGTAAATCCAGATTGGATGGTCTACCTGCGTAATCTCAGACTGGATAACGGTCCCTACATGTCAACGCTGCCAAAGAGTGGGTTACACCTTGCTCCTTCGATCCAGTCACTAAGAAGCGCTGTCACAAGTGCGGCGGTTTCGGACATACGGCACAGGGCTGTGGCGCTGCGCTCTCCTCTGCTGTAGCTACGGAACCCCAGGCCATGCAGCGAACTCGGCCGCCTGCCCCGCTTTCCGTCAGAGGATTGAGGAGGTCCGACGCCAGCGGTCGAGTGGAACATCACCGCAAGCACGACAGGTGCACACGCCGAGGTCCCTTCTACGGCTATCGGCACACCTGTCTCCTGATGCTAACAC
Source organism: Dermanyssus gallinae (assembly GCA_003439945.1). Classification (NCBI taxonomy): domain Eukaryota; kingdom Metazoa; phylum Arthropoda; class Arachnida; order Mesostigmata; family Dermanyssidae; genus Dermanyssus; species Dermanyssus gallinae. Next base: position 399,198 of record QVRM01001421.1, read on the forward strand.
CTACAAAAACGGTTTTAGACCTTTGACCTGGAATGCGCGAAAAAGAGCCATTCGGTCCCCTGCAACTAACAAGAGCGCTGCCAGATCTCTTAATGCAAGAAAAGACCAGGCATCTTAGAGTAGTCCAGCTAGACTGAAATAGAAACAGAAGAGTCCGTGTTAAACGAGTGATTTTGTACGATTATAGCCCTTTCCGCGCTCGAGCCTCGGGATCATGCATTGGTTTCTCTTGGATCAAACTAGAGGAGATAGGTCGCTTTTATTTCTATTATTCTATCCCCAACAGGTTCGTAGACAACTTTTTACCTTACTTGACAATATTTCTGCATCCCTTAGACTATGTGACCCTTTTATAACAATCACAGATAACTTCAATGCAGCCCCGACAACCTAGGGCTCCCCGGTAACAACGGGCCGTGACACTGCCCTCCTAGACTGGCTTGCCGTTGAGGATGAGTTGTTGAGCAACCAACATACCACGGAGTCGACAGAGGCTCCGTAATCGACCTTACAATTTGCGGTTGAAACCAGGAAGGTAGGCTCTCAAGGTTTGCTTCGCGGAGGTTACTCTCAATGGCCACCACTGTCTGGAGTTCGATATCCACCTGATTTACACTTCACCTGGTCTTTCTCCTACGTATACAGCTTTACCTTCCCAGCCAGTGCTGAGATGACAAAGCCCAGAAGACCTAGACTAAAGAATAGACGAGTTAGTCTCTTGCAATGGGTTGCCAACCACAACAGAGGGACTGCAACAGCTACTGGAGGCTGCTAGCCTAGAGCAAAAGCCTCAGTACCTGCACACACACCGCAGGTGCCCAGTTGTTTCCAAGTACTAGGAAAACTAGGCGGTTGCTGGTCGTTGCCGCGTATGCATCGGCGCCTGGCGCCAGCTTAACCGGGCCAGACGAGGTCATCCGACGACAGTAATCGACATCTCTATTAAGTATAAGGAGGCTCGTACCCCTTTTAAAGAAGAATATTGCCAGGAGTGAGGCTTCGTCGTAGAGGACGTTGCTAAAAGAAATTGAAGATGACCCGTGGGGCCGCCCCTATTGGCCTACTGAAGGCGTTCCGGGCCTCCGTAGGAAGAACACGCTTTCGGGCGAGAACCATTTCAGCGTTGTTTCCCAGCCATCTCCGTTCGACTGTCCCGGTATCTGGGATATGCCACAGACAAAGTCCAGCTCATCATTAGACTGGAGATAATTAGCGCCGCATCACAGATCAAGGCCATCATAGCGACGGCCCTCGCACCCGACAGGGTCCCGGCCGCTGCTACAAAGGACCTCTTATTGAAACTCCCGGATGTCTGCAGGAGGAGACCACTCCCCTCGCGTAGAAGTTGGCCCGTGTCATCCTTATACCGAACGGAAAAGAGGAGGCCACTTTAGAGAAGCGCCTTAAAGATTTAGCAGAGGAACATGGGCTTCTCTCAGACTGCCAGTACAAGTTCCGACGCGGCTCTCGGAGTCACTAAGTGTGATCAAGAGCCGAGCTGCAGAAGGTGGCGCCCGGGGCTCGCGGGATTCTTAAAAAAACTCTGTTAAAAAAACGCGTTTTTAACATCTCTTGAATGTTAAAACGCGTTTAGCAGTCTGCCGTGAAGTATCATTCTTAAGATGCTCTACAGGCGCAAAGTACCTTTTTACCTCTGGCGTCTCATCTCCAATTACCTAATACATTTGGTATGGCGGCTGGGGTGCCACAGGGCTCTAGCCTCGTACCACTGCTCTGGAAGGTGACATACGACAAAGTGTTAGACGCCGCTTTCTGATATCGGTAGCCAAATTCATCGTCTTATGCGGCGCTCCAGTCTGGCCAAGGACTACACTGGCAACGACATTACGGAGATGCATGCTTCAAAGGGCGCAGCTGGTGCCGGCTCTGCGTACCATCCGCGCGTACCGAACGATCAGCTTTTTGGTTTCAACGGTTTGGTCGCCCTGGAGAAGAAGTAGACTAGTACACCACACAAGTGGTCTCGGGACATAGGGAGTTCCACTCTCTAAACTCCACCGAATTAGCAAGACCGTCAACTCGATATGTCTACACTGTAGCAATGCGGTGGACGAAACGCCAGAACATGCTGTCCCAATTTGCCCCCCCCCCCTAGGAGCTCACGTGGCTGCGCTCCGCCGACTTTACCTAGCCTTCCTTGTCTAAAAACAGCAGTTAAAGACAATTCTTCCGTAATGACCGTGTGTGCGTAACGCATTTTCCAATTAGTCCTCTCAAAAAAAAGTAGTTCGATGAGGGAAAATTTAAATAAGGCCTTGAAGGGTACATGACTTTGCTGAGGAATTAGTATACATAAAGCGTCTTCCAGAGCACGTTTAATTTTAACTCGTAATAGTCAATAGAAATGCACGCTCTTAGGTGAGAACGGAAAATGCATATGTTAAACACCGATTAACATATATTAAAGGCGACGTGCATGTATTTGCCGCTGAGTCTGTTTTTGGGAAAATCGACCGTTTAGAAGTAAAGCACGTGTGGGTGGCGAACAACTGCCGAGGGAATGAAGTGAGTAGTTAGGAACAAAGATGAAAAGACCTTTAACAAGGGAGAATCTAAATCGCCTACATTATTAAGGAGCCTGGTTTAATCAATGCAGATGTTCCTAGATAGATAATTAAATGGAATATTAGCAAGAAGCTGACAACTACAGGAATGGTTAAAATGAAAAGGTATGTCTGTCCTAATGTAAACTGATATAAGTGGACCAACTGCAAGAAAAGTCACTTTTCTGGCAGTTGGTCCACTTATATTAGTTGGCATTAGGACAAGCATACCTTTTCTTTTTCAGTGAGATAAAGAAAATTATAAGGTTGCCGAGAACTGCCTCTATGATTTGACTAAATAAGCTAGGATGCAGAAACGCAGATTAGAGCCGCGTCCTTATATATCAAGCGGATATAGGATATTTGTTTATACAAGAAGAAGCATGACGTTTTTAGAGAGTCAAGGCAAGCTATCTCTAAGACAAGGTATTGGAAGCAGTAAGCGACCAAAATAAGATCATTGATGCTTCATTTTGTGGATGGTGCAGTCTGTATAGCTAAGAGGCTGATCACAAACGTATGGCAGATTAATACTTATGACAAATGGAAGCGAAATTAAAATAATAATCTAATAAAAGTGTCATAGTAATTTTTGCTAGCAAAATGAATAAAACCAAGAAAATTACAATACAACAAACGTTCCCTTGTGTGGTATGGATCTTAAAAACATGTGGTGCCAGCAGGATGAGGCGACTTGCCACACATGAAACAATCGCAATATTACACTAGGTTTCTCTAATCATGAAATATCCCTCTTTGGTGACAAGGATTGGCCGCCTAGATCATCAATAAATGTATTATAATTTAACAAATCGTTACATGTACACAAACGCGCAATTAATTTCTGTGTGTTCTTTATAGATAAATGAGCATTTCACTGTTAAGTGTCTAAAAACTATATATATATATATATATATACACATACATACATAATATCTGCAGAAAAACTCCCTCAATAAAGAAGCGCAAAAGTTAATCGAGGTTGTTTGCGCATATTCATGTGTTCCTATTGACACGTATTTAGTACTGCATAATGTTGACTTGTTCGAAGTTTCGACCACGGAGACGGTCTCGACAATTACGCAGCAGTTCGCTGGACGAGATAGTTTAGCGGGCCTAGAGCGGGCATCCATTAGCGAACGACAATTGTGGGGGCGTTCACGTCCTCCGCGCAACCAAACGGCGTACGCCCTTGCAATAGTCGATATCATCGGCGTAGAAGTATCGACGACGGTATGCTCTCCAAGAGACAGGTCTCTCCAGGACTCTCAAAACAACACACGACAGACAGGCTCAATGAGAACGACAATCTCCCGACAGCTCTATCGGGCACTAGCGCGTTGGCCGCTCAGGAGAGGCCTCCTCACAGCTGCAGGACGAGCTTCGATCGGACCACTGAGCGCGGGACGCAGGACATCGCGCAAACATCGTGCCTATATCTAGCCTGCACTCGTCTACTGTAATAATAACAACAACAACTGCAAATTATGAGTAGTATCAGTATTGCAACGTGTACTGTGATAACAACACCAAACGGTAGCTAGAAGTGCAGTGACTCTACAATCGTTTACTAATTAGGATTGGATCAAACGTCCAGCTACCGTAGAGATTTGAATGGACGCTGTACGTTTAGAGTATTGCTGAACGTTTAGAGTCCTCTGTATTAAACAACACCTATTGAACTACAACACCTATTGTTTGGACATACGTTACTTCAAAAGCAGCTAGAACAGTTACGAGAGGAAACTGTAAACTCAGATCATTGTGCACGACTGCTTACTAATGCTTGTTAACGGAAAGACATAAAGGTCGGCAGTTAGTCATGCGGGTCCAACGAACGCATTGGAAATAAGTAGTCGGTGTCTTCAGGAACATTCTTAATTGAAATGCGCCATTGTCTCTTCGAAACGATTTAACGCTCCCTGTCACAATGGATAAGAGAAAAGGGCCAATTGCCGTGCGAAAGGGCAAACCAGCTGGCCTAATTAGAAAACAGGAAGTGTTGCAATAATGATTATCCTGTGTCATTAATATACGATATTATTTGTATTCTGTTTTACAGTGGTTGCGTTAGAGTACGTTATAGTAGAGTATTGCGTTAGACTATGTGAATTATTTTACGTATCAAGTACAAAGAACGCAATCAAACTGTGTTGGATGCAAGAGGGGAAGTAGATGCATCACTAGTACAAGAGATATGATGACCTACCTTATTGATGCACTCGTTTAACTCACAGGCCTGTCAAACCCCGTGCGGGCAGTGCGCGCCGCGGTCGAACTCACCAAAGGGGACATTTCCGGAGCGGCTAGACTCCTATGCTCGCAAGGTTGCTTTGCTTCTGAAATTAACATTATTGAAGTCCAGCGGAAAAAAACATCTCCCAGTTCCGGAAGATCTCATACTGCCGCCACTTCCACAAACCGAGGTCTCCCACTAACAGCCTCCAGAGAAGACATTTTACTGAGCTCACTGCTTTACATTAAGCTTCCCAGTAGATTCGAACTTCAACAGACCTCGCCATATCCGGAACCTCATTGCGTTAGCCCTTGGGAAGAGTAGTAAGGCTTGCGGATGCACTTGCATCTGCTCTCTACATCATGAAATGGAGCCCTCCTCCCCAAATGTACTTGGACTAACATCAATACATCTGTAATTGTATTGGGATAACCTCATGCAGCGGCAACGGATAACTCTGAAAAAGGTTAGTTGCTGTTTCCCGATCCAGAGCGGGGAGTTGGCATTCGGCCCCTAAAGGCGCGTCTATGTAGGCCTCAGACACGGAACCCCATAGTAGCGCCACACACCTATAATTGTGGGCGACTAATAAGCCCCTGGACAACATGGGCTGTCCTGTGAAGCGCGCGCCGTGGGGGTAGACACGCGGCCATCAACAATGCATTTGCATGGGATGTACGATCAGGGGGTTCCATATATTTAGAAACCAACTGGACTTCTCAAGGACAACGGACGCTACTTTGGGATGGCACTATTACTAACTCTCCCACAACCTCAGTTGTCGATCGCGAGGCACAAATTAAACACATTGCGCAAGTACTCTCAACTCCATCGCACACACAACTTCGTTACTCTAGCATTTAATCTTCTAGGGGGGCGCGGCTTACATGCTGTACAACTGCTTCATAAGATTTTAAAATGACTAGTAGATTCCACCGGCAAAAAAGATAAATGTTTTTTCTTTCGGCGGCTTTTGATTTAAATCCAACGAGGCAGTGTTGCAACCGTGCTTTAAAACGATGTGAAAGTGGTCGCAACCTACGCTGATGAGGGCAAGAGTAATATAATTTAAGACCGTTTTAATATACAAATATTATTTTTTCTTTAAACGGTAGACGACTGTCTCACTAATAGACTACGGTTTGCTGGCGCCAGTAATACTTAGAAGTGTGCACAGTCAATCAGTCAAAAGGCTCAATAATAAATTGGTACTGATTTTAGATTAATTCAAACGAATTGTCCACTGTTTTACAAGATAACGTGGCTTATTGTCCGCATATTTAACTAAACGGCTAGTGATTTAATACATATAACTGAATTTGTAGACACTGGAAAAATAAAGATTGATAAGCACTATCTGTTAAACTGTTAGACACCCCCTCAGCGCCAGCGGATGCGCGAGACCCAATATACACACTTGGTTGATTGTTACAAATTTCTACGTCTCTGATTGTAGGGTAAATTGTTTTGTTGTAGGTGAAGAAACAAAACGAGGTTTGACACCCGTTTGCGTCATCAATAAAATGTCTAAGCAGTGAATTTAACTTATTGGTGCATATCTACATGCTGGTTTTTGTGTTACTGAGTGCGCTCCTACTTGAATGTCAGTATGTAACCGCTATATGTAACCGCCTTCAGTTTAAATACCTTATGGCGTTCTCAAAATGGGTTTTTTTTGTTCTGGGAGGTTTCGGGAATGCATGATGCACATGCGCCACTAGCAGCTTGCGTAACTAGTGTGAGACTCGCAAACCCACTAAACCCGGATTCCTCCCCACCCCCCCAGGCTCGGTATTACTTTGGCATTACTTCGAAGGGTTAGCAGAAAGCAGGATTGCATGGCGTAGTAGTAGGCCAGCTCATCATAACGCCTAAGAGGCGCTTCGCTAAGCAAGCGATATCATGAACTCGTCATCATCGCCTTCAAAGATAAGCGAGCGCCATGAAAAATACAAACTGGCAAAGTGTTCCGGCCCGCCGTCACGCTTGGACTTACGTGGTTTTTCGTCGAATGTTTACAAATACCTAACCACAACAGCGTTAGTACCAGCCTAATGTGAAACTGATTCGTTTTGTTATCTACGACCATTAAACCATTAGAGGCTATGTCAAATGATGACTCTTCGTTGGACTAGTTTTGAACGAGATTGCAGTCCTTACATACACATTGGCCGTAACTGGGGTGTGTATCATGTTGCCAACCTTCTGGCATACGTGCATATACCTTGAACCTGGAAAGCATGCTTTATTCCAGTCGGGTTGCCACCTAAACTTGCCATCGTAGAAGGAGCGTATAGCGTATATCTCCTCTCGTATGCTTAGCACGGCTCTGTATTACGTCGTCCCTATATACCCGTAAACCCGTTTCGTAACTACACACATATGCACATCCAGTTACGCAACCTACACAACCACAATTACGACGCGCATATCCATGTGGAGCTCAATCCCATGTGGATGTTGCTGCTTCAGAGAAAAACAGCAGATCAACAATAAGGCCGGCTTTCTCGATTGATTGGATACTGCTGTGTGTCTATCCACGACTTTGTGAGTCGTCCCACTTTATCTTGGTTCCTTTCGCTCCGCCGTGTTCATTCACCGGTTTAGCAAGGCTAAGTCTTTTCCCCCTCTGTGTGCCATGTCTATACGGTGCCCTTGCATGCGCTGCCCCCCCTTCCCACCCTTGCCTGGCTTTGTATACGCTTGTATCTATCTGTCTCTTCATATCTCTAACGTACCCCTCCAATATTGGCTTCCTTAACTCACCTACACTCTGTTATAGAGTACTCAGCGGTCATTGTGGGTGTGGATATGTATCTACATCGTCATAAGCAATCCACGATACAGCATACACTACGCCTCTATCGTTTTGTCATTCCTCCATTCTCGACCTTCTCCTCCGTTGCCCGTAGCCTATCTCTATATCCTGTACTGGTCATATGCCTGTCGGCATAGTGTACTATTATATTCACTTCTGTGCAGTGGAGCAGTGTGTGCTCAACCTAACGTTATTGATGCGTTCCCTCGGTTGACAAGTGATCTAACGACAAAGATATGTTCTGCACGGTTATCGGCCAAGAAGAAGATCTATTACCCGAATATCCTATCATCCAACCTTCAATCATGTGCTACACGTTTGCTCTAAAAAAGTATATATATATATATATATATATATACATTGCGTGGACGAAGGTTCTATCTTCAGCATCTCGTAATGCCCTATATACGTAGAACCTTGTCGCGAATGTAATTATATTTTGAACTTCAGATATAAGAAACACAATGTCACAGCGCATCAATTCTAGAGGTTTGCTCAAGGAGACATGCACAACACGGAAATAACCAGAAATTATTTTACACGAATTAATAATATTTAACGGCTTATCGTATATGCAACGCAATGTCTCTTTCAACAATCTACTTGCCACATTTTGAATGCTACGCGATCTGAGAAAGGTGGCATCGATGACGGAACATATATACATTATTGCATCATATTGCATTATGCAACTCGCCACCTGGTCTCAGCTTGATTAAAAGCAACTAGATGCTATAAGCTCCGTAAGCTGAAAGACACAAATAAAATTTTACGAACCTTGGAAACTTGCAAGGCTTCTTTCAGTTGATTAGTGCCGCTTCTTTAAACAGGGTAAGTTAAAGGCACCTTTATATATGAGTCATATATATTTAATACAGTGTTTTTAAGAAATTAAATTCTATTATAATTATAACATATATCAGGTTTGTCGATTTCGCAGACTTCGTGGAAGTCTTCACGAGAATGTGTTGTTTATCTTCAGTGAGCGCACAATCTCCAGTGATCTAACATTCACTGCACTTTGTAGTCCATTATCATTACATGTAAAACGATGTATGATACACGGATGTTCTGTAAGGAGCGTATGTTTGAAAATAATAATAATAATAATAATAATAATAATAATAATAATAATAATAATAATAATAATAATAATAATAATAATAATAATAATAATAATAATAATAATGGAAACAATGGGCCCGGTCAGCAGAAGTACAAGGAAATTTATAAAAGACTTAGGTGATCGAATACGAGCAAACACCGGGGATATACGCGAAGACGAATTTCTGAGGCAGCTGCTTTCACTGGCAGTGTGCAGAGGAAATGCCGCGTCGATATTAGGTGCGATGGGCTGAGAACAGATAGATGGTAACCATGAAATAACGAGGATACACATTCACACCTCACAATTGTATTGTCCTAACACATAATAATAATAATAATAATAATAATAATAATAATAATAATAATAATAATAATAATAATAATAATAATAATAATAATAATAATAATAATAATAATAATAATAATAATAATAATAATAATAATAATAATAAACTAAAAAAAAAACTTCTATACATATTTAAACAAGGTTGGTCAGTCGCGAGACAGCACAACTTGTATACAGCAGTAGAGTACCTCGTTCGTGTAAGTTTTGTCGTGGCACAAGAGATACGCTTTCACGAAGAATATTACTCGTCTGATAAATTTGGCCTGTACTATTCTTTACTCTCTCAAGTCTTCTCACGTTTGGCTTTACAAGTAGCGCTAAAATAAACTTTATATATATATATAGCCCGTTAGATCCGGTGACGTCGTGCTGACGGAATGAGAATTCCCGAGAGCGCGGAAGTCAGTATAGGTTCTAACCGTATCACACCGTAGAAGCGCGTGGTACCTTGTACCAAGGACGTTCATAAGTTGAAGCGCTTACATGATTACGTATGACAGTTGCACCCTCTTATATGTCCGATTGACAAGGATAGGCAATTTATTTAAGTTTCTCCTTTGTAAAAGCAGACGTCGTTATTAAGCATGCTGTCACAAGTGAGAGCTCCGGGGCAGCAACGTATCATGTGACTACGGTAGCGTCTAAACGACTAACGTTGTACATGGTACAGTTCTTTCAAAGTACGGAATGCGAGAAGCCATAGCATTTATTATAGTAGTGGGCGTTCAAACTTATGAAAACACAAATAGCGTTTATACCGACTGGTCATCATAGATGTTTTGTTTATAAATCTAGGTGACCCAATATGTTATATATAGAATAACAGAACTTATTATTTAACTGTAGGGTTTCAGGGATATGTGATTAACTCACTACACAAGGGTTTGTGAGGAGCGTTACCAGTCGAGCTTATCACCGAGGCAGCCCCTCATTGTACCCATTATTGCTGCCGCATTGCCGCACTGAACCGCCAGTTATAGCCGTTGAAGTAAATCATTTAGAGCTCTTTTCTCTTCTGTCGCCATTTCGATTCGTTTTCCATGCCTTGAAGCCGGGTCCCCCGGGTGTCTCGAATGCGGGACGAAAATAAACTCGTTGGTGAGCTGGGCATATTAGTTAATCTTCTGTTTTTCAGCCCTGCGCGCAGCGGAGCCAGCGACGAATGCATTGACCTTCAAGGTGGGGTCGTACGTGGGGTCAAGGATTTCGGTAGTCGTCGCATCCCAAACAAGCGCCGTCCTCCTTTCATATATATATATATATTTTTTATTTCATTAAAACGTCATCGTATAGTAACGATTTCAAGTGGTATAAAATAAAACGCAGAAATGAGATCTGGGTTGAGACTTTCTGAAGTCGTGAATGAATACGATGTTACGTTGAAACGTAATGACAATTGCAGTTCGTACAATGATAATCTTGCATCTTACTGAACCTGTACGCTACGTACACGTCGAGTCGGCCATAACAAAAATTCACCGAAACGCGTTTAGCTCAGCTCAAGTCTGCGAAGCTTTCGAGGGGATAAAGATAAAACGATACAGAGAGAAACTTAAATATTAGAAACATGAATTTATGGCTTAGGCGGCTAACGCACCGTTCGAAACGGGGCGTCGTTGCCATGGCAACCACGGTTAGCAAAACATCGCTAGTTCGAGCCCTGGCCGTGCTAGTTGAATTTGTTGGACGTGGTTGTCATTGCCTTGCTGCTACATACCTCTGCTGGAGAAAGCCTATATAATTCCAGTACGAGAACACAATGACGATAGATGCATTTAAACGATATCGTGCCACAAGCAACTTAGCTTATTTACGAGCGTCTAAAATGTGGTTGTCAGAGCGTTAAAAATAAATAAAAATAAATAATAACAAAAAACACCGGCAGGCAACAGTCGATAACCAGAACAGCGGCCGAGGCAGCGGATAGTATCGGATGCGTTCGTGGGGCTAACCGTTCTCGACATACCAGTAGCTTAATTTTACTTTGGAATGCCAGATCCTCGCGTTCAAAGTCACTAGTGTAGGACTCGCGTTTCAAACAGACCTAACAAGGTGTGCCCGGTATGTGCCTGGCGTTAGGTGTCGGCAGTTACTCATAATGACAGCCACGCACTACTGGAATGAATTTCAGATTCTTCCTTTTGGGGCTGACTCTCAGCCAAGATTTAGCGTCCATGGGACGGCTTTTTGCATTGCTTCATAGACGGACCCCCATAAGCACAAATGTGTGCAACGGTGGGGCTCGAACTCGCGCACCTGCTATGTGTCTCCTCCGGTCGCGAGGCGCAGACGCATGCCACCACGCCACCGAGCTCGACAATTTCAGATTCTGCCACCACATCTTGTGACGCAGCCGATAATACTAGTCAACACACAAAGCGAAATACGAAATCTCAATGTAAATTAGGCCCGGCCAAGAGTTAATTGTCTTATATATATAAATATATATATATATATATATATATATATATATATATATAATATATATATATATATATATATATATATATATATATGACAAACAAAAAATAGTAAAACATATATATATATATATATATATGTTTTACTATTTTTTGTTTCTTAGATATTCCCGGTGGGATCATTGTCTACAAAAATGCGTTTGGAGAGGCGGTGGCTTGGACGGATAACGCACAGTTCGAAACGGGGCAATGCCATGGCAACCATGATCAACAGACCGACTATTGCAAGTTTCAGCCCCCGTCTGATTGCTGTTGATTGTTTCTCTTGGACGTGGTTGTTATTGTCCTGTGGCTGTTACACTCGTTTGCTGGAGAGTGTCCATATGTGTCCAGTAACGAGAACGCGATGTCGATGGGTTCAGGCATTTCTGCACTCTATCGGACCACAGGCACTGTAGCCTATTACAAGCGTCTACAATGTAGTGAAAAAGTCACCACACGATATACAGAGGCTGCTTTTGTGAAATAAACGGTGATAAACTGCCACCAGAAAAGCCGTTACTACCGAAGCACAATCCTCTGTTCAGACAACAAAAGTATGAGGGTAGCACTGTCTGCTTCTCACGCACCTTGCTTACGTACATGGCAAGAAAAACTTGTCTGCCGCACTTATAGATCGAGTATCATCGCGCGTTAAAAGAATTCGCCCTTGGTGCTATAGAAAGTGTCTGGATAAACTTTATTAAACAAACTATTTTTTTTGCGAACAATTATAAAGCTGTGTTCTTCTAGAAAGTTTATTTAGCAGTTATAGTGAAAGGCGGAAGAGAGAGCACTAATACGCCGAGACGTCAAGGGCTCGGTAATGCATGTTAACACAAGCGGTGTTCTTATCTGCATATAGGCGTACATTGAGGGGTGGTCTGTCACTGAAGTGGTTTGATTAATATTGCTAATAGTTTTAACTCATATTGCTACTCATATATTCTGTTCTTCAAGGAAACTTAAAATCCCATGGTTATAAAAGCTAGACTTGAGCCTCAGTGCATCCCTAGAAAAAAATTACGTTCTCTAGTTGTCCAGTTATCTCTGATCATCTGCGTGAACATCTTATCGACGCATTTACAACGACCGATAGTACACCCGGAGTTATACAGGTATCGTGTAAATTATCGGGCGAACACGAGCGTATGTTAACCCAATAGACAGATGCTCCATTCTCTCTCATGGAAGTTCAGAGTGCAATTGAGATGTTGGAGAATAATAAGGCCTTCAGACCCGACCTCGTCCGGAAAGAGCATCTAAAAGCGGCCGTCTCTGTCCATTCTTCTGCGTAGCATTGCAAGGAAAAGCTGCATCTACAAGATCAAGTTTCCTGACACACTGGCATAGCTTCTATTCCTCGGAATCATTCCTCGGAAACAGCATGATTTCACGCAAGACGTTCGACGATGACCGCATCCCAGGAGTGTTTACACGACGTGAAGTACTCGGTTACCGTCAAGCACCAAGTGGAGAAGTTAGCCGCTCTGGGCGTTGGCCCACGATTTTTGCAAATACTGGTATCTATCCTGAAAGCAGATTCGGTTAGCCTAGATGACGGCATTCAGAAAAACCAGTTCTTTCTGCAAACTATCCCAAAGTGATGATCCCCCAGAGTACATACCCAGAGTGATGATCTCGGCCCGCTCCTATTATCAGTTTTACTCAGTGATCTTCAGGGTCTTATCAATGACCTTTACGACGCATAACTCTCTGCCGATAATCCCGTGGTATATAGTAGAGTGTTCATAGATCTACAAAAATCTCCGAGGATACAGGAGACACAGACCAAGCGCAACGGTTTAACGAATAACGTGCTGAGGACAAAGGCTATAAACTTCAGATCCGGGGCCCCTGAGAAAAAGCGATAGGCTTAGCTTGGATGGTTCTCCTGTAGAATTTGTCTTGCAGTTCATTATACTTATCTGGGTATCAAGCTAACCCAGAGGGCACATCGTTTTCTTTCTACATATCTCAGCGAGGTAATAGTAGCATTATCTCCATCACTCACATCGGCGCTATAGAAGCTCGCAATAAAAACAACCATAATGCTGCTCAACCTGAAGGTCGCCTAGGTGGCGATATCATATGGTTTGAGAGTACCTATCCGCTCATCAGCTGAATGTTCTCGAGACAGTGAAAGTGAAGATGTTTTGAAGAATGTTTTGGGCTTTCCAGTTTTGGGCTAACGAATAGTCTGTCGTCGACGATTACGCCGTTCATATAGGATCTAGTATATCGCTTTAAACTTTCGCCTTTTTTATAAGTGCGTTTTATGAATAGCATAATAGCGACTTACTCCGACATGCGTGGTTGAATTAAATGGCCTGCAGCTTCATTGCCAGAATTCTGGACGGGTGTTGAGCAAAACATGAGAGAAGTGCCAGAAGCGTTCTACAGAACACCGGCAATGCTGGACGATGCATGAATGAAACCGCTCTTCGAGCAGCACCACGTTCTTACCCGTTTTTCCGTCCATGGATTCCATCACAAACTGTGTCATCGGACTGGGTTTCATAACTCTTGTCATAAGCGTCGCTATACTGTACATGTAGTGCGGCGGTATTACATTGCGGCCTCACTTCAATACTTCAATACTTAGTGAACACATGTAATGTGGTATAATTATAACAATACTGAAGGGCGATGCAATGAGAAGGAGTATTTATAAAACTTGGTCTATTGTATCGGACCAAATTGTTTAGAGAATAAGACCACTTCTGTACAATGGATTAGTTCAAAAGATACGACACATGTTGTGATTGCCACTTTGTGCCAAAAAGTAAAAATTGCTTTACCGTATGACATTTTGTAGATGTGTGGATGGGGTTGTATAAGTTTGTTTGCCTCGTTGCCAGTCAACGATTCGTTATTAACTTTTTGCTATCTGACCATGGACTTTGTCCTATAGTGGCCTGTGTATTCTTCTTTTTCTTTTTCATGTCTTCGTGCCGCCTGCGTGACTTCGTGACCTTGACGTTTGCTGGTACAGTGCTCTTTGGCATTGTTTTTCCAGAGAACTTTCAGTGACATAAATCCTCCTCCCATTCAACCTGTCAAAAAGAACAAGTGTGTACCAACAACTTAAGGGTGCGGCAGTCTACTGACGAACGCGACTACCTGCTTCTAATTCTTTAAAGCAGACAACGGAATGGAATCTCATTAAATAAAAAAAGCAAACGAAATTTCCAATTTTAGCTGAGACCGTCTGGCACGATATTATATAAAGGACATTAACGGAAAGCCTCGAACGTCTGCAAACCTTCTAGGCGCAGCTTGGAACCAACCCGATGCGTTACTAATACGCTCGCTCACGATGTGGTCTCTAAACGGAGCACTGAACATCTTGCGCAACCTTCATTGACTATAAGAACGCCCCGCAGATAGCCTTACTACAGAGCCTCCTCTTGTAGATCTGACGATAGCACTAAACTCAGTTCAAGACGGGATGTCGCTTTTGACTAGATGTATTGTCTGTCCGAAGAAGCAGCTTTTTTTGTGTGCCGAACATGCGTTTTATTTAAGAACTAATGTATTCTCCCTCGTTCTCTGCTGACGAGAGGCGTCAGACTTCTTTGCACTTTGGTTTGTACGTCGGAATATCGTAGAGCTTACACAGTATGACTAACTTTTTCAACTAGGATAATAGGTGGCATACACAGAAGCATATCTTTTTCTGGCTTTTCTGAACAACCACTAACCATACCAACTAAGGCAATGTCAAAATCTGAATAAGTTTGGCACTCATCTTTCTTTTTATCTTCTACGTTGTTCTTTCATCTAATTTCAATGCAGTCTACGTTTTTAGCTAGCCTACAAATAATGGTAAAGAATTATGAACGTTGCACGGACTTTTATATATATATATATATATATATATATATATATATATATATTTTATTTTTAAATCAAATACCCAAACAAGCAATGGCTGCTGCAATTAGTTCTAAACTTGTGGCATTGTTTGACACAATTATTCGTGATTTGCAAATTAGAACTGTAGTACCCATAGCTATTATTTTGTGAGACAGCGGTTATGGAAGGATCTTATCACGATCGAAGGGACATCGAAAAAGTTAAGCTGGCCTCCTTGAAACATACAAATGACCTCCGCTTCACACCGCTACGAACGAGCTGTCGGTGAACTCACTCAAGACAGGCGGGTTCAGATTCCTTTGCCTTCTCCACGATTGCCGACGGTGACAGCACTCAGAAACCAAATCGTCATGCGACAGACATATACGGCTTCCTTTGCGAGTGACATGCTTATTGAGCAACCTTTGAGGTACTCAAACGCTCAGTTTCTTTTGCAAGCCGCTCGACGATAACCCACGTCAACTCCGGGCCAATGGGGTATTACGAACGTAGAAGCCCGGAGGTCGGGCTCAGTGTTCGTCCCATTGCGTTTTAATGACGAAACATTGCGAGGAACTCGCGACGTGCGCTGTCATCAATTCATTGAGATATCGAGCATCGTGCAAAGCACATTTCATCAAGTTGCCTGCCAACTAATACGCCTTATGAACCCCATGACCTAGCGCGTAGCATGCGATGAGTGTGAAAGGGTATGCATCTGTTCCCTTGATACAGATGGCGATCCTTCAGAAGGGCCCAGCACAGCAACCCAGCACGTATCGAATACTATATATATATATATATATATATACATAGATCTTAATTTACTTGTTTGAATTTACACATGTCAAATCCTACAACTACAAATGTCAATCTCATGTCAACATACAACACATGTTAATTGCGGCGCATCACCGCACACATAAAGATCGTTTGTACGTTTCTACTATATGCAAAGAATTGCTGGCCGGGGTGCAACGGCAAGCAACGTATCTTTTGAGACACATTACGGCATTACCGAGAATGTCCAGAATGCTACGTTGAGGATTACGTTAGGCGCTAGGTTAAGCGACACCATTGGTGTACTAAAACAAAATCGTGTTGTCTTAATTAGGTTACCATATTAGCACTACTGTGTTATCAGAGAGACTAGTTACATTGTTGTTTAAGGCTCTATGCGGCGCATTTGAGAAAGAATAAGTTTGCAATATGCGATTCGTTTTGACGAGACGACATTGACAGCAGAAAATGTGCTCAACGCAACCTAAACCTGATAGTTAAACTAATTCTGAGCGTGCAGCTGCGCAAAAACAGACTCCAGGTCAATTTTCCATTTTTATTCAACAGCTCTGCAGATATTATCGAAGATATTATCTATCGCAAGCTGAAAGGGCTGCTACAGTGCCCTCTAGAGTGACCTTAAGCATGATAGGCATTCGGTAGGTGTAATCTCATGAGTGTCTTCCCTTTTAGCTTAAGTTTGCGATAACAATTTGTTCACATACATGTTTATATCACGTGGTGTAATTCTAAGTGTTGTTCGATTTTCGCCAATCAAAAGGCTTCGTTTAGACAACAAGAGCTGGCTTATTGTAATCGTGAAGCTAACGCCGCTGTTATAAGCCTGTGATCAGCTGTTGTACAGAGTAGACGTGTTCAACATTTGCTCCTACTATTTTGACTCGTTTACCTTGTTGCAAGTGTGGCAATTGAACGAAGAGCTACAACAGTGACAGTACAAACCACAAGGAGTCGAAAGAAGTACGAAACAAACTTCAAAGTGCGCCAGGTAGTGATGCCGGGGTCCCAACTCCACTCAACCTGACAGCCGATCGTGTTCGATTTACAACATCATTGCAACCGACGTTTGTTTATGTTTAGCGCTGCTCGGCGGTCTTCTAGCCAGCGGGTCCAGTGCATGTCGAGGTTGCTCCGGGGACAAGACGGGAAGCCCTCGACTGGTGAACAAAGGAACCGGGTTCAAATCACGCTTGTGTTGCAATATTTGTATCTTCCCTTTTTTATTTTTGTATTTAACATCCATTATGGCTGGCGCTCTAAACTGTGAGGTTTGCAAAACCATCATAGTTGAGGAAACAAGTTACTGTGTATGTGCGTTCTGCAAAAGCACCTTCCATGTACAGTGCAGAGATATTGAAAGCTGGACAACAATGACCACGCAGGCGAGGCAGGCCTGGCGGTGCAATATATGCAACTTTTCATCAGCAGGGCTAACTGCCGCTCAGTTTGCACTCGAAGTTGATGTCCTGCTCCCGAAATTGGCGCTATTAGAACACACGGCGCCACTTGGCGAGACGATTGCTCTCCTTTTCTCTAGAATCGCATGGCTCGAGCACCAGGTGAATTCTCTTCGCACACAGTGCGAGTCACAGTCCCAAATGCTACGCGCGCGACCCGCGCCTGTCTCACAAAGCATGGATGACGCGGAAGTGACAACCAGTCAACCGACACTTGCAGCAGTCAACAGGGACGCTAAACAACAATCGAATAAAACAAGAGTCCTACTTATGGGCGATTCTGCCGTCAAAAACCTGCGTAGTAAGATTCGCGATAATTTTGGCCGCACGCCAGGGTTTCAGTCCAAATGCTACCCAAATGAAAAAGTTGCCGACATTCTTCAGAAGACGGAGCAAATGATTGACGCCAAACCGGGTACATACAAGATAATTATTCACGCGGGTCAGTTTGATACAATGAATGGACGCGAACCCGAAGCTATCGAGGCAATCGTCAAGTTTAGAGATGTCCTTGCTTCCAAATCTGCAAACTCCAGCATGATGGTTGTTTCAATTCCAAACCATTCGACAGAATGTAGGGCGTTTAATGAGGCCCTTAGCGTCTTGAAGCAGTCAAGCTCCATTGAACTTATGGATGTGACCAACGTCCAAACCGATACTGTTCTGAGCAAATCTGTCTATTATAGCGAAGAAGTAACCGCTAAAATAGCGCACATCATAGGAAAAACGGTCGCCAAGATCCTAAATCTAAAGCCAAAGGACGCCGAGCGAGTGAACAAAACTGATATAAAAAGTGCTCCTCAATATGTGCATCCCGAAACCACAAAGGTACATTGGAATAGCGACCGACTGAGCAGGCGCGATGTTCGTCGCGTTAAGTCAGAAAGACCAAGAAATTCCTTGCCAACTTCTGGAAGACTGCTCAACGGGAGTCAACCTCGAACCGGGCAACAAATGAGGCAGCAGAACATACGCGACGGCTTGATTCAATTTTCTCAGCCCAAGAGATGGTGCGATCGTCGTTCCTGGCGCGCAAACGATGTACAATTGCCGCAACAACCGACGCAGCCTGGCAGACAACAGCATGTGTCACCGTATATGCAACAATTGACCCAGCAGCAGACTCCCAATACCTATTGGGCAGTTCAGGCACCCAATCAGGGCCAGTCTTCTATGGGGTTTTGGAACCCGTACCAGATGCCCTTGATGTACCCGAATATACTACAGAGGCAACTACCCTTTTAGAGCCACCAGCAGCGAACCACTCGCTTCAGACGGAAACTCAAGTCCGCTCCTGCAATAAGTCTCAACTCAAGATTCTCCAGTGGAACGTCGAGGGCATTGGTAATGGTTTACCTCTGCTGATACCATCGGAAATAAATAAGTTCGATGTTACCGTTCTTACCGAGACATGGTCTGATAAGGTTGACCTTTCAGGGTTCTACTCAGCTAATAGCCCGGCTCACAAAAATCACGGTCGGGGCCGGCCCAGTGGTGGAGTATCGGTCTGTCATAATGAAATTTTAGGAGCCGTTTCGACTAAGTTGACTGAAGACAACTCAGTGGTTCTCGAGGCAGGTGAAATCAACATAGTCGCCGTATACTCTAGCCCACATGAAGATATATACAAGTTCGTCGATCGATTGACGCAAGTCCATCTGCAATTGATTTAAATAAACCAACCGTTTTGGCAGGCGACGTAAACTGTCGTCTCGACCAACCGGGCGCACGAAGAACGCAGATGTTACTGGATATTCTTTACCAATTTGGTATGTGGGTGATCACAGACCCAGCACAGCATACCTTTAAAGGGCACCAAGGATCATCAACAATCGATATTTTTGCAACCAACCTAAGCCCGGATGACATCCAACATTGCGGATATGCAAGCAATATAACAGCTTTTGGCAGCAGGCCGCACCTGCCGGTAACTTTGCTATTCAAAGTACACACAAACGGCACTACGGCAAAGAGAAAGTACGTCGGAAAATGGCTGGATCCAGATCGCATCAACCGTGTGTCTAGGACACTGAACTTCGATTCAGAGGGCCTCAGCATAGAGAGTCTTTGCGAAAAACTGACTACAACAATTCTGAGCTGCGTAGCTTCTTCCACCACTCGGCGCTCAAAACCATGGTTTAACAGACAGTGCTACGAGGCTCAAAAGTATGCGAGGCAATCATTCTTTCTCGCCCGTTACCGTCCAGAGATGACCGATTTTTACAACGGGATCCGCAAATGGTACTCTAATATCCTAAAAGAGGCCCGGCTTGCATATTTTGAAACACAAGAAGCAAAGATGATTCAAGCCGCAGAACGCCAGGCTTATAAATGGATCCGCCATACAAAGGAAAGAGTTGCGTGTCCCATTTCGTCCACAATCCTAGTCCAGCACTTGAGAAATATGTTCTCGTCGGCAAACACAATCCCGCACGAAGTGCCAGTGTTTCAAGGCCCCCACAGCGAAACTGCCAGCATCCTCCGGGCCAATACTGACGAACCATTTACTTTACAGGAAGTTGCGATGGCAATTTCGCACCTTAAAAATGGAAAGGCGCCGGGACCAGATAAAATAAGAAATGATCATATCAAGCAGTCGGAACCGCTGCAACCAGCGATCACTCACTTAATGAATAGATGCCTGGACATAGGGGATATACCGGCTAGTTGGCGAGACTGTATACTGGCCGTGATTCCTAAAGGCAAGGGTGACGTATTGGATCCTTCAGCCTGGAGAGGAATTTCAAAGAAAAGCTTCATCTATAAACTACTATCGTTGGTCCTAACCCGGCGTCTGGAAAATGTTCTCCAAATGCAAGGCTTCATACCCGAAGAACAGCATGGATTCAGGCGCTGCAAATCAACACATACAGCTTGCGCAATATTTCTCGAGGATATTAAGAAAACGGTGAGCCGCCGCGGACGTTCAATGTTTGCAATATTTGTGGATTTCAAATCTGCTTTTGACACCGCACCTCGCAACGTTGCCCTTTGGAAGATCGCAGCTTTGGGTATGCCACCGCGTTTTCTCAAACTATTGGCGGCTATACTCCAGGAGAATTATGTGATATTGGACGACGACGTTGCTGAACATCCCAAATTTGGACAGACAACAGGTGTTGCTCAGGGCGATAACTTTAGTCCAATCCTGTTTTCTGTAATTGTCAGTGAGCTGCCGGCGATTGTGAAGAAGAAGCATCCGTTAGTGCAACTCATCCAATACGCGGATGATATTGTTATCACTGTTGTGTTACACTTGCAAAGTTTGTGGCAGATACTTTACTAGAGATAAATATTTTAAAGACAAAAGCAATGAAGTTCCGTCGTGGAGGACGCCTCGCAACAGCTGATACCATAAAGCTTCACGGCCAACCTATTGAATTTGTCAACCATTTTTCATATTTGGGCTTGGAATTTACGCCAAGCGGTACCTCATTTTCCCGACATATAGAGGAAAGAGTCCGTAAGGCGCTGATTGCCATTTACTCCATTAAGAATCAGCAACTCCTCTCACTGAGAACGGCTTTAAAGTTGTTTGACCTGATGGTTGCCCCTACAGCAAGCTATGCCATCGAACTTATTTGGGAACATCTCAGAGCTCCAAGCTTTGAGGAACTCGACCGCCTGAAAGCAACGTATATTAAACTAGTTATGGGCGTTCACCGAAGCAGCCGTAACCGACTGGTGTATCTGGCTTCGGGTACCCCACTTTTCACAGAAGACCTTCAGCGCCGCTTTAACCTGCGATTAACTCGCGAGTATGAAAAGCACTTACTAAAGTGGGAAGCTAAAATGTGTCAACTGGACATGGATTTCTATCGGACGCAAGCTATGATGAACAACTCGTGGAAGAATGCCCAATACAAAAATCGCCACCTTATTATGCGTCATGCAATGCACGGTTTCCATCATGCAGTGTGCACGAAAGTTGGTTTCCATGAGGCAGACGAGCAGTGTACCTGTCGGCACTGTGGAGAAACTTGCTCAACCTACCATCTTTTGCATTGCCGAAACCCACCAAAACTACGGCAAATTCATGTGTAACATACACTCAGCTTGAGTAATAATGATTGTTTGAATGTTATAAGCTACATCGAGTGTCTCTTTTAGGCCCTAACTGGATTGTCTTAACCAGTAGGCGGGTTCCTTCATCACCTCCATCTATTAACCTCCGACGCGTCCAGTACAGCTGCCAGGTCCATATACTTTTGTGGCTGCCACAAGATGCGCCGTACGGTCGTGTTAGGTATGACCCTTGTGATAAGCACACAGAGCGGTCGTTTGTTGAGTACAAAGGGCAAAGTCTTGTGATTTTGATCCGTGACCTATAGTCACGCCCTTATGTCAGCTTTGAGCTTACAGTTCTGGTAATATTCTGTCGTGTCTCTCATCGCTTGAGCACGTCTGGTCTGCACAAGGTTTGAACAGCGAGCAGCCTCTTGACATATCAATAATAAGTCACTTCACTGCTAAAGGTTACTTAGAAGCTTTCGCCCGCATTTATGACTTAGGAATGCATCGCCTACTTTGCCCTTTATGAAGCCTTTTTCACACTATGAGAGCCGTGTTTCATTTCTGCACGTACCCGTTGTTAGTTTCGACATCATTATGAGACTGTATAATAATTAGATACCTGACTAATTCATTGGAAGAGCGTTTTCACAGAAGACGCCGAAAACACTTCGTAAGTAGATTTACAAGAGTGAAACCGCTCCTTGTTTTCAGCCGCCTTGCAAGCGTGCTCTGTCATAATACACCTGGGATTTACTTGTACACCTGTATATACAGAGCAATGTTTTCCATACGTCTTCATTTCTCGGCAAGCCGCTTAGTCTTCTTTCAAGTATTGTCCGTAATTGGGTACGTCTAGACACGGGAGGTATAGGCTGCGCTTGAGTCGGCCTGTCTTCAAGCCGGCAGTCTGTTCTTTTCGTACCCCTGCTTGGATCGCGCAAACAATTATTTCTTCAGCGCTCTAGTAGTAGCAGTAATGAAATGTAGTGCCTTTTGGGTTTCTTTCTGTTTCCTCTCGCCTCGATAGAATTCTCTATCGTGGCCTTCAGCTTATTTGTCTGTCTAGTCTTTAGCTGTCATCGTCGTTGAAAAAAGTTTGTTCTTATTCCACGGTTTGCCATCTTATTTCACTCAGGTTCGCTTTGATCCGTAATCCGCACTAGGCTCGAGCAGCCCGATTCTCGCTGTGTTCACTGATTTGTTTGTCTTTGGCTGCTAAACTAAGTATCTAGCTATATGCTGTGCCAAAGTTAGCGGCAGTACATCGAGCGAGTAGTCATCAATCAATCTATTTCTCAATAATACGACCTTTAGCGCCATGTTTACGTGAACTTGTGTTTACCATGGAAAGCCCAGGTGGATGTTCGACACCTACTGAAGTCGACGGGGTAATTGCCCGGCTCTTTGACAAGCGCGGCCTGCGCTCGCACCACGCGTACACCCTGTAAATGTAATTGCCTGTGCATCCCGAATTCCAGAGCATTAATTATGGCAGTCCGTACGAATTCACGGCATTAGTTATGGCCTCCTTAGTAAATGCCATCAAGTGTTAAAATCGTCGTCTTAGACTTAGCGTCTCGCTATACCTCGCTTGGGGTCATGCTGTTCATCTACAGTGGGTTCGTCGCCGCGTTCAGAGCATACCGTCATGGTTACACTAACCTGAGAAACAATGAGAAGAAAGCCACGCATTTCAACGTGAAAAGTGCTCTTTTCATCTTCGCCAATGACTCGCCCAAGTATCACACAAGGCGAATGTTGGGTCTTTTAGGCGACTCAGCAACCAGGAACTGGCCGGCTTGCTGACCCATCTCGTACAGCACAGGTGACATGTGAGCCCAATCTGCAGCACTGGTTCGCTCACTTGACGGCTTCTAGCTGCCAAGTCGCTTAAGCTCTCGCTGAAATCTGTCCTGCGAACGCTACTGCTAGCCTATGTGGAGCTTTTTTCTCGAAATCACCGTAGTCCTCAATACGCCAGAGTCATACTAACCCTGCCTTATCGCTATAGTAGTATTGCGTACCCGACAAATGGCATAAAATATCAACACAAGCTATTCGAATATTTAATGTTGTGGACTGCACTTTCACTGTCAATATATGTTTTCGACAGTGGTGTCACAATGCTAAAATGTTAATAAGAAACTTGCGTAGCGCTACTCTATGCGTTTTGTTTCTGGCTTCTTTCTCAGTAAGTGGTCTTCGTACGTAGAAACTGGACGTCCCCCCTCGGCCGTCCGCCGCTACCCTGAAAAACTATCAAAAACCGCAAAGTGCCAGAAGTATAAGCAACTTGTGATACGTTGTTGTAAAAGATTAACAAAGACCGACATATGTATATGAAGCACGTGTGTAGTGCTTAGAGCTCGGGGCATAGACTCCAGGTAAATCAGCCAAATGTACATATTCCGGATTGCTGGATTTCCCAAGTGATTTGTGCCCTGTTTGGCATACCAACCTACCTACCTCTTAGTCGTCGTTTTCAAAACGTCTATCAGTTTCGTTAGACTACCTATTATTGCCGACGGCGAGTATCGCGTTGACAAGAAGGAACACATTATTTTACATACAGCTGTTTTTCTTTGTTTCCGCTCGACAACAAGACTACTCATTTTGCGCTACAGATAAAAACAGATATGTGGGCCTGCTGGGCGCACTCTTGGCACTAATTAATTTCTAATGCGAAATCCTAGTTTCACCTAATTAATTTATTCAAGGTCCTTAGCACATAGTCACTGTGTCGTTCGTCAATGGACCCGCTCATGTGCGTCTGTTGTTTTGTGCTCGTTCTCCTATTCAAAATAGGTACACAAACACGTCTCCTCGTAGCGCATCGTTAGCTAGAGCATATTCCTTTCCCTTTCATCTCTATTCCCCCTGGGGTAACTATGCATATATATATATATATATATATATATATATATATATATATATATATATATATATATGTAGTGCCCTGGGGTGCGAGGCAAGCGAAAATGTAATTTGCTACGCAGTTTCAGCTGTCTGCGTAGGGCGCATTATAGAGCTGCGCCGCGGCGTACCCCGATGAACGGCTTTCCCTCTCCCTTGGCTGGCAATAAAGCGAAGCAAACGAGAAAATTTAAGTTAGTGGCCTTTTGCATTTGTCGACTGGAAACTGTGCCGACATGACTATGCCGCGTTGCGGGTATCTCACCGACACATGCCTGTATGTGCGTGTGTGTGTTCCTTTATTATTTGCCTGCATCCTGGCCTCATCTTGCAAGATCACGTAAACCCGTCCACTATTGGAACCATCGCAATTGAGCTCTTTGTGAGAAATTCACTTGATATGCTCAATGTCTTTTTGCCACACTTGTTGTGTAAAAATAGTACAGTTAAAATATATGCATAGGTCTAGATACACACATTTGTACATGGAAAATATCGAATATGTAAAACTATGAAGTTATGACGCGAACCTTGTTATCTAGACTGGCGAGGGTACAGGAGAGACAGCATGGTAGTTTTCAACGTAGGCACACGCATGGGATCTTGGGGGGCCGCTCACAGCACGCGGTGAAAACCGTGCGCCGCAAACCTAGTTAGATCGACTCGGCCCCTTCTACGTCTCGTTTCGCATCGCTTCGGTGCTGAAGAAACCCGCATCGATTTCAGCAAACTTGCACTCCCACGTTTTGACGACGTTGAAGTAGTTGGGGATTTCGTAATAAATAGAGATCCCATACGCACATGTGCGTTAATATGTTTTTGTTATATATATATATATATATATATATATATATGAAATAGCTAAGGAAAATACAATGACTGGAGGGAGGGCGCACACTTTGTAGCTGTTTAAGTTATAACATATACTAGGGCTTTTCTGGTAGAGCGTGTTAAGTTTAGTACGTTATAAATTTCTCTGGGTTTTCCTGACCCAGAGCAAAGTTACTTCTACAAGCATGTCTCTTGGTGACCTATTGGAGTGTATATGGCTGGCGCTTCTTCTCGTCGTTCTAGTTAAAACAGATTATGTCAGCAGTCGTCCAATTGTGTTTGTGATAGCTTTTGCTGTTATTACATTTGCGATCATTTTTGTTATTACTGTTTGCTGTTTTTCATCAATGATGTCGTTGTTATGGGCCATAGGTACGGTTAGCAAAACATCGCTAGTTCGAGCCCCGGCCGTGCTGGTTGAATTTGTTGGACGTGGTTATCATTGCACTGCTGCTACATACCTCTGCTGGAGAAAGCCTATATAAGTCCAGTACGAGAACGCAATGACGATAGATGCATTTAGACGATATCGTGCCACAGGCAACTTAGCCCATTACGAGCGTCTAAAATGTGGTTGTCAAAGCGTAAAAAAAAATTGACTATGTCGATTAACTCGCTAGAATCG
The DNA here is from genome assembly GCA_003439945.1 of Dermanyssus gallinae. Taxonomy (NCBI): domain Eukaryota; kingdom Metazoa; phylum Arthropoda; class Arachnida; order Mesostigmata; family Dermanyssidae; genus Dermanyssus; species Dermanyssus gallinae. Next base: position 425,227 of record QVRM01001421.1, read on the forward strand.
CCTCAAAGCACTTAAGCATTGCAACGAATGTACTTTCCTTGAACACAAAGCTGTGCACTCAAGGCGCTAGTGCAGGGTCTGCTGACCATTGAGGTGGCGTGAGTCGTATTGGCAACAGCAGTCATGAGTTAAGGGTTCTGGTTTGCGACCACGGCAAAGCTGGTCAGCCGAGGACAGAGTTGAGGTCAACCGGGGCAACCGCAAGCAGAATCACCCTCGGACAATGTTGAGGCATCTGTTCGACGCCAGTGGTCGCTGTATGTAACCTATGCGAAATGGCTCGTAGATCTTCTCTTACACGCTTGTCTAGGCCAAGTTTTGATGTTTTTGCCCAAACACCGGCAATCAGGACTTTCGTTCATTCTCTGCCCGTTCACTTCGAAATGTGTCGAAGTGTCGGCCTTTTTCATGTCAGTGGGCCGTGTTTGACGAAGCGTTGGGCTCCTCGAGCTAATTAACGGCCTCTGACTGCCTGGACTGCCTCTTTGACAGAGATTAAAAACGTTATTTTTATCAGTACGCGGCATTTTGTCGGGCGCAGAGTTTTGTGTAAGCTTTAATTATTTAAATATTCCACCTTCGGATCGCAAGTTTGCATGCGTGTCCGAAACGCCCACCGCCGTGTGACTGTGGAGTTGTCCAGGAACGACCCATACACATTGTACTCTTTGTGCAGTCGTCTTCCATTAGATGAACTAAGTGTAAAAAGATACATATTTGATTTATGTAACATCTATAGCATGTCATAACGAAATGCAACACTTACTCAACTAGCGCTTCATGCTCTTCAAATGTGGCGTGCCAGTAACTACCACTACTTTTGCTGCAAACATAGAAGGGCTTACGTACGTATGCGTTAATAGATTCGCGCAGCCTCTGCTTGCGGCGCAGCTAAAAGACGAAAACTAGCACCTCGTGCATGTAATTACACGTATTAATTAGTTTCCAAACTATCGGTGTCAAAGTCAAAGTGCGTGGAATCTGCACATGGTCGTCACTGTCAAAGTGAACCGGATTAACCGCCGCTAGCGCTATGATCGTGCACTCATGCGAAAACAGCTGCTTTCTCTCTCGATGCTCGTAATCAACATGGAACGTGGTTTTTGTAAGGTGCCAGCTCTGCAGATGGTTGCACGGGAGCTGCAGTGATAGTCAAAAGAGCATCAGCAACTGCTTAAGCGTTCACCAATAATGGTCCGTAAACTTCAACGTTGGATGGCAGTGTCTATTGTAAGCCATTCTTTTCTTGTTCCGCTTCAGAACATCTGCTACGGTGTAACGTTCAAGTGCATATCCATCTAAAATGTGTTACAGACCAGTACTTTTGACTAGCTGTCCATTGTTCAATTGCCGCAGCTGTATGGGATTTTTGCATCAAGCACGAATAAACAACAATTTCTAATGCAATCATAATGCGGTTCTTGTTTTTAACGACCACTAGAAAGCACTAAAGAAATGCTTGTACTGACATACGTTCTGATTGAACCTCGGTATAGCTCCTTTGTTAGGACCAGACAGATCTCCACAGGGTAGATAACGGCCAAGCTCTACAGAAGCAAGTACATTCTCATTACATTACTAAGACGCCTGAAATTTTTCGCTGAATATCGACAAATTGTCACTGAACTGGCATACACATTGCAGAAACGTGCCAAACCTGCCGACGTCTATTGGTACATTACCAAAATCTTCAAGCAAACTGATGCGTTTGCAGAAAGTGAGCATTTTAACATTCATGGTGAGAAAAAGCTCGGGAGATTGTTGGTGCTGGAGCTGGGCGACCGACGCCTCAAGATACAGTTGAATTCCACGGTTATCAATAAAAACAATTCGATCGGCTTGTTTAGGCATTGACCAAAACTGATTAGACATGGTTAATCTACTGAATCGGTTTGTCATAACTGAGTGGAGGAAAATAAACTAGACGGCTTGCGCACATGCATTTTGCTGTTTGCATGCTATGACTAATAAACGTGTTTGGCTTGTCTGGTTGTCTGTATCAAAGCATAGGTCTCTAACCAAGAGCGTAATTTAATACAATTTTGCGAGGGTAATTTTTAACGACATTCATTGTTGAGCTGGCAATGTGATATCAGAGACATTGTTCAAGCGCCTGAAAACGAACCAGATTAATATTATTAGCCAGAATATTAACAGGGTTCTTGTCAATAACCTCAGCAAATCTATGCACGTCATCAACAGGAAGGAGGTCATCCTTCTCATACAGTCTGCAATCATACGTGAGTCGTTCTAGAAACCAGGATCTACGAACCCGCGTTGCTGTTCCACTGGCAGCTACCATACTTCCCATATTTCAATCATATTTATTTCACTCAAATAGAGTATGTACAAAATAGTTCATGCTATTATTAAACATAAATACTTGTTGTTTTGCCGTTCCACCGAGAGAAAAAGTGTAAGGATCTTCGTTCATACTTCCCATATTTTGCATTTTTAAGCTGTGATTTTTTCGACGCTCAAGTAAGATTTCAACTAGGTAAATAATCATGCAAGATATTGTACAAATTCTCCAATTTCAAAAAATAGAAATTGAAAAGGCAACAGAAGCTTGATTTATAGAAGGAAATTAGTCGCTAAAACAGGCGGGTGAGACCTTAATGAGCATACTATATGTCCTGGTTAGTTACTTAATACTAACGGCAAACTTTTCTAACTAGAGTTTTCATTTTAAGGATTCAAAGCAAACTTTTTTAAAAGTTTGAGCAAGCCGAGTAGGGTATATAAAAAGTAATTTCTTGACACGATGGCGCACTGAAATTCCACTACTTCCCTTCCGTTCACCGGCCTGGACGTAGAACATTGTGTAAATATGGATCACGGGGTGAGAGAGTGAAAACGTAAATACGCATCTGAGTTAAGCATATAATTACCTTTCTAAAAACCCGGTGATCCCCTCGAGAAGCATCAGGAACGCTCAGTTGACAGTAAGTAAACCCGTTGACAAAAATAGATTAAATTGTGCATATTTAACGAACTGTGTGCAAACCTACATATATATACAGGTTTATTTCACCAGAAATTGGTAGATGCTACCTAAAATTCATATCGGCTTATAACATCTTTCACTACTGCATGCATTGAAACAGCTTCTATTTCCTTGCATTGCAGTATGTGGTATCGGTCAATATTACATGTGCCACAATGTTTACATACACAATCTTCAATTTCAAAGCAATACCCTTTTAGGCATATATATTGGTGGTAGCCATGCCAGGTAAGTCTGCAGAGTACCCGTCTGTTCACTTGCATTCCCTGCTTCCAACGGTCTGTGGTGAATGCAGGACCGTCAGTGAAATTCTCTATGGCAAAGCTCAAATTACGATTTTCTCTGTATGCGCGATATTGCTCTACGACGAGTGGGCTAAAAACGTATTTGTCCAAGATAAGATCTTCCACAAAGCTTCACTCTTGGCATAGTTCCATCGCCAAGGTTGTCGATGCGTTACGCGGCAGGCCGAGCATATATTTCACAAAATTTGCTTTTATTTTGTCTATCTCCTTAATGTTGTCTAAGGTTAAGTTTGGTGCAATGGCCCGAAGGCAGTAAGTTATAATCGGAGCTATTTTTATCTTAAAAAGGTTCATTCCAGTCTTAATGTCAATTTGGGTGAGATCTCCGAGTAGCGTCATGGCCGATACTGCTTTTGCACGTTTGTTCTCTATGTGCTTTGTAAAAGATAGGCCAGGGGTCAAGATTACTCCGAGATAGCTAAATTGACTTACTAATTCAATATTTTGGTTATTGACCCTGATGATGTGGTCAAGACTGGCGTATCGACCTCCTCGGGAAAATCGAAGAACTTTTGTCTTGGATATATTAATTGTCAGCTTATACTGTGCGCACCATTGGCTCATTTCATTCAGGTAAAACTGTAGATGTGGTCTTGACTTGGCCATTATGATGAGATCGTCAGCGTAGAATACATGCGGGGCTTTAGCATTTCGAAGTATTTGGCTTAACCCTGTGACATAAAGGATGAATAAGAAAGGGCTTGCCGTGTCGCCTTGTGCTAGCCCAATTGTCTGTTTAACTTCTTGCGCAATACAGTGAGGCCCATTTCTGATTGTGATATAGTTCGCAGTGAGAATGCTTCTCATTAGGTTAAACATTCGACCTTTGATGCCAAAATGCTGTCGCATAATATCCAGAAGGATTCTCTAGGTACACTATCAAAAGCAGTTTTGAAGTCAACAAACGCTGCGTAGGTCATCTGTCCGTCGTTGGAACGTTCCCGCACGTGACGAAGGACTTTCCTGAGAGCTCGTTCAGTTGAGCGACCTTCCAAGAACCCATTCTGTTCCGTTGGTATTAGGTCTTTACATTTGCTGTATAGTCGAGTCACAATTAGTGAGGTTAATATTTTGTAGACTACGCTAGTTAATGCTATCCCGCGGTAATTCGCTGGGTCTGTGGCGTCGCCTTTGTTTTTGTAAATTGGTTGCAGGTAGCTTCGGCGCTATTGCTCGGGTATGTGCCCTTGTTCTAAGCATACATTAAACAGCGCTGTTAGCTTTGGGGCTATGTGCTCTATTCCCTGCTTAAGATGTTCGTAGTAAATATCATCAGGACCTGATGATTTTCCGTTTTTCTTCGCTAGTATAGCCATTCGAACCTCCCCCTCCGTAAAGTCTTCCCAGTCAGGCTCTATATGGGGTGCGTGTTCATTGTCAGGCAGTTGAACATCGTGGCTTAGTAGCGTTGTGAAATGCGAGACCCATTCTTCGTCGTTTATTAGTGGGTTTGCTACAGCAGGTCTCTTCGGTAAGAGGATCCATGGTTTCTGGATGCTTTCTTTTACCTGCTGTGTGCGCTGCGCGGTCTCGTATTCATATTTCTTCCTCTGAATCATTCGTTTATACGTTTTCTTTAGATCAGCTAGGTTTGCCAGCCCTGCTAGGCTCCAATCGTTGTGGCAACAAATGTGCGTTTTGATGGTTTTGCACTCGTGATCGAACCATGGTTTGTGTCTCGTCGCAGTGTTCCTCTTATATGATGCTGCAGATTGAATGGCCCACCGAAGTGAACGCTCGTAAAAGTCTGTGTCTACTTCGGTCGCATCTGGGAGCAGATACAAGGCTTGTTCCAGCTTGCTGAGACTTATCTTGCGGGCGAGGGAAATTCGTTTGTCAAGGCCAGTTATCTTCGTATGCGCAAGGCTGAAGGTAACTTTGCAGTGCTTCCGCTCGGCTGAAACTGTCGTTTTATGGTCTTTTATATAAGCTCCCGGTTCACTAGAAGTACTCATAATTAGGTCTACAGCACTTTTTCCATTCCATGCTATATATGTAGCGTCGGAATAATTACCTTCTATTTGCAAGCCCATTTCCCTTACTCCCTCGATAAAAGCTGTCGCTCGTGAGTCATCTTTAGCGAGGTTACAATTCATGTCCCCTGCTATGGTAGTGTGTTTAAAATTGTCTTTGCATAGCATCAGGGACTCTCCTATATCAAGTAAAATGTCTGTCACTTTGCGGTCAGGTGGGCTGTATATACATATTAAATAAAAGTCCCTTATTTCAACAACAAGTAGTCTAGCCGTGGATCTAAGTAATCTAGACCATTCGGTCGTGCGTACAGCGACTGAGACCCCCCATTTCGGTCGTCCTCTACCGGGGGCCTTTATAGCTTCACCATGGTAGATCTTGTGTTTGTGTAGCACAATAGCTGCTGTGTTTGTTACAAATGTTTCGGTAAGAAACATTATGTCCTATTAAACCTACATATATGTGCATATACTTTCATTGAATGATGCGCATATGTAAAGCTAAGTGTGAATCAGAACTAAGCTACCCTCCTGAGGATGATAATTTATATATATATATATATATATATATATATATAAACAATAGTAATTGTGAATTTATTCCATTTGATTGACTCTACCTGTTCTTCGCAAGGTAATGGCATTGCATTTTAGATGTATGCCGTCGCAAAGTACGAAAAGCGCGCACATTTAAGGACATCGTCTTGAAATCGTACAATGGTGCTCTCCAAATTTCTAAAGCAAAATAAAACGAAATCATATATAAAATAGTGCGCCAGAGTGCTAATACTACGCATATCTCTTTATCTCGGTTTGTCTTGTTTAAAGATGGTAGCCCTAAGCCCATGCTACATTTCTTCATTAAAGCTCCTGAAAACTGCTGGATTTGTAGGATGCCATTCCCGCTGGAAGCACCTGTGGACACTATGTAGTAATACGTGTCCTGTCTCATAACAAAACCGCTTGTAATTATTATCACCTGTATTAGGTACAATATAATCGTGATATTATATATGACCATAATTTAGTTGAACTGCGAGCACTGATCGAAGCAACATCCACGCAAACCGCCCCATAATTCGTCGTTCAACACCGGTATTACGTCGTTACTTAGCGTATACAACGGCGATGATGCTTCCATCTGATGACACCACGGCACACGTGGGCACCGATATTCGCATCCTATTCTCACTACAATAGCTTTCAATATTTTGAATTGCTAGTTAAATAATAATTGTGGGGGGGGGGGTTATCGACTGCTGAGTATATTTTTAAATCGTCCGTCAATAGGAGATAAGTTACATCTCCCGGAATCACTGTTGGGAGATCAAGAACGAATACTCGTATTCTGAAGAGCAGGGGGCCCGTGCACGATTGCGGCACATTGACATTGACGATAAATGTTCGCCCGGTAAGGTATGCTGGCCCGCATTAACAACGTGTGAAATCAATATTAGTACTTAACTTTTTTTTTTAATAACAGTGTATGATTTACCTTGCTGAATGATTTTGAAAAATAATAATTATACTAGTAAATGTTTTTCGACTATTTATGTGTAGACTCCAATCGTGGATCATAGATATAACATGTGTTCCTGTGGAACGGCCACTGGCGAGCCCATCCTGAATTATGTCCGTCTAGAAGTACCTTGTTTTTATTTTAACATTACGTAAGTTTTACATTTTAAGTGTCAAAGTACACACGCCCCCAACGCGTAGATTCCTCGATCTATTCGATGCACCAAGTATCGGTCACCGGGTGAAACGTCTCTATCACTAATTGCAATAGTAAGTCAGGTCTCTGAAATAAAAATAACGTCGATGTTGTAATCATAATATTGCAATGGTATAGCACTTGGAGTGGCAATAAATACAATTTTAACTTGTTTGATCACTACTAGCAAATCTTGGGTTGTTTCTTGTAACCAGGGTTGGTGGTACACCATAGCGTTCCTGAGTGCTCCGGCCGCATAACTCTAAGTGCTCTAAGTGCGGCAGGAAAATGGTCGATCTGCTGTTTGTTTGTTGATCTGCTGCCTTTATTTGTCCTAGCTTGTTGAAGTGTGTGCCATCATCACCGAAGAGGATTAGCCTAGTGTTTGTGACGACGAATTTAAGCACCATCTTTTGGACGAGAGAACAAAGTGCTCTGTTTCACAGACCGACAGAGTAGGAAGAACTCCTTGGAATTCTTTGCATTCTAATTTGTGGTATCGAGCACACTGTGAAATCGAAATCTTCAGAAAAGCAACACTCGATGAAGTCAGCAAGCGTAACTGCGAGGTTGTGACGAGCTTTGTAACCGCTTTTACAGCGAAAAACATCGACTACGCCTACGTGAAGTATAACCCTGATATTTGCATCCCTGACCCCTGGTCGATAGCAATTCCCGAACCTTTCGATCGCTGAAGTCATTCGAAGATGGCCTGTTGTTTCTGGGCACGTTTAGTTAAACACACAACTATCGGGGCTAAGCGCCATGTGCTGGTGACGTGCAGTGGAAAGGGAAGATGCGATAGGTACGAATAGGTACGAGAAACGTCAAGAAGTTTCAGTAGAAACGCTTACTTGGACAGAGACGAATCCAGCGCATTCGGAAACAATGTGTGAGAGACAGCTTAATACAGCTGAAAAGTGCGATTGAGTTTTCTTTCCTAGGTACTCGCCTAGCCTAAGTTCAATAGACTAAGTCAAAAGTCAGAGTGTACAGTTTAGCAATATATTTACCGCCCATGCCATGTACAACAAGCTGCTAGCGTGAGTCTACAACCTCTTCTGACAGAATTTTTACAGTATTGCTATTAAATCCGCTGAATGCCAGTGAAAGTTGCCAGAAGAAATAGATATGGGTCCCCATATGCATTCAAGGCACAAAATGCGCAACTAATTCTAAAACGGTCAGCTCGTAGATAAGCTACTATGGATTAAGATTTACATTTTTAGTGCGTCTCGAAGTCGGCGATAGTTTTATAGGCATGCAAGTAATTCGTAGAAGATTTTCTGCTTATGACAAGGGCATCCATGAAGTACTATAGATAATTTTGTAACTCGAGCAAACTTTGGGCAAACCAGTTACATAGAGCATTCGCATTAAAGCTTTATATAATTTTCATATGTGTTTTGCTGATCTAAACCACTGGCGACAAAAATAAAGTATCCGTACAAAACGTTATAATATACCTTGAATACGTTTTAGCCAAATTATTCTATACATTACAGGCTAAGTTAATTGCTTGCTCTCATCATCCTCTATTTTTCTATTGCCAGTTAAGTACTTCTATTGCTGAGTTGTGTGAGAATCTGGTGCAAACATAAATAAAATCCACATAGGTATTCTTCATAGTCCATAGAAGCCAAAACTACAAACAAGTATTGCTACAGCTATTTAGTCAATGGAGGTCTACAACGCTGCACTGTTGACACTCGAGTAAATTTTGAGGCCGACAAAAAAATACAGTTACTCTGTTATTATGGCTGACAACAGTTATGGCTGAAATTGTGCACACTAATGTCCCGATGAACTTGCAGTTTGTTGACCAAAACTATTTAAGTTATGCGTCGAGGTGTTCCTACGCACTAGCAATAATTAGTAGCGAACCAGCAGCGAATATTAAGCTACATAACCACAACAGATGTCTGACCTAAGAAAACCGAAAACTCAATTTTTCACCAAAATGTAAACTGGATTGTATATGGACTTCCGAAATGCGCCGCGTTAAAATGCAATTACATGGCAATGATAACTTACCAGTGTAGCACCGCCGTATAGCTAGTGTCGAAAAGTATATTTGCTCTTACTATTTGAAATCGTTTTACTACCCATACTGGACACACACATGCACGTGTTTATATGCAACAACACTAACTTATATGCAACATGAAAATGCATTTAATTCAAAAGTTAGTAATGGTGGCGGACACTACGAACAATGGGAACGAGAGCGGCGACGAACAACAACAACAAATAACGTAGATTAATATTTCACTTGCATTACCCCTTAAAAACACCTGGTCTTGTTTAAAAAATAGATAACTTTTATTCGATAGAGACATTCTCTACCGTATTATTTTGTAACAAATAGGCATTATTATTGGTACTATAAATAAAGTCTATTAAATATATATATATAAATATGTGCGTATGTACGTGTGTAGTGTCTTTGTGCATGCCGAATTTTTTTTGTTTTTTGGAAATGCTTGTAAGTGCCGCGAAAGTCACATTGCATTCAAAAATTTGCATAGTTTCTAACTTAAAAAGGAGAAGCTTTCACGTTAATTTCGGCAAACCGCGTGATCTAGTAACACGAATCATTTATTACCATATCCCATTTCCCGTCGAGAAAATGACATTGCACTTTTTGTTACAGTCACGTGTACCACTGCCAAGTAAAACGTTGTCGTTTTATGTTTCCAAATTTTAATGCGCTTTGGACGCATCACGTTAGACGCAAGCTTGTGATACCACCTAACCGTTGTGGACGGCCTGTCACAGCGGCCTGATACATGTACGAACATAAACTACCTACATAAAGCGTTATAAAAAAAACACGACTGGTCTAATAGGTGACACATGGCGACTTGTGGCAGGTCGCAATTGGCTGCCTACGTTAATTTAATTAACTTTGTTTTTTCAGCACTTGCGTTACCGAGGCAAGCTAAATGCACATTCGTTATCGAACGCATCACCATTACCACCTAATACTTCGTCTGGTGCCGATGCGCCAAATTCGAACTTCGAAATTCCTTCCGAGTTGCTGGGGTATCGACACCGCGAGTTTTCAAAAGCCAGAATGATGACTGCACGTTATTAATTAGCTAGACAAGTGAGTGTCACCGGTTCGGCGGCATAGACTGGCGGCTGGTGACATGAACTCTCAGCTGGAGCCCGCGTCCAGCCATGTGGCGTTCCCGCCGCTAAGGTAATCGATAGTGTGATGCACAAAATCGTTGCGGTCTTTGTTGAACACGAAGTTGACATGCGAGAATCGGTCGTCAGCTATTCGATGTAGATTTGAGGCGGGGATTCTCAGGTCTCTAGCCACCCTGAAAACCTCCTAGAGCACGCACACACACATACCAAAATGATGCACGCCGTTATACAAAAACTTGTTTTTTTTTCAGTCAGCATAACAAATACGAGTAAGAAGACACGTATTAAATTCGGAATATATATATATATATATATATATATATATATATATATATATATATATTTAAATAAAAAAGGAAACACAATGCGTTTGTCCGCACAGCAAATAGCGTGATAGATGACGCGTACTAGGTCTGAGGAGTGTGGCACAGTCGTTTTGGCTTCGAACACAGCGGTCGGGTTTGCTAGAGCTCTCGAAAAAGCTGGTTTTAAAGTCTTAATCCTTAGGGTTGCTGTCAGCCCGGCCGTTATTGTTATAACCGTTCGAGGTTAGTTTATCGAACAGGCGGTCTAATGAACCTTTGGGCACCTGCCGGTGTTGTCATAGAGTGACGGCCTGCGAAGTGGCGGTCTGTCATCGATTCAGCTCAATCGTCAACACTCCGCAGCTAAGCAGCTCGACACTCGAGCAGCTAACATTGAGCAGTCTATAAAAACAACTTCCCGAGTTCAAAGCCTGGGAGTGTACTGTTTACGTATTTGTATATGTTGATAGTTCACTTATGTGTATCTCATTAAACTGGGTGCTTCTCGCAGGCTAGCGAGATGTTTTAGGACGTGCTCCTTCGCAAGGAGTCGAATAAAGGTGCGGGGCGCGCGAGCGTGCAGCCCTGGACAAGGACCAGAGCGTTCAGCCGGACAAGTGCTGTCAGTGTACGGAGATGTACGAAGAGGAGCAGGAGGAGAAAAAGGAGAAGAAATGGTGGAACATGCTGACTTTGACTAGATCCAGGGAGCGGAGAGAAGACAGACTCGCTTTTGTACCAATTGGCCGAGATCATGGAGCTAATCGAGGGATCGATCTCACATCGTTATCCGTGGGAGAATCAACTCGAATGCTCCACCCAAGATGACAATATTTGCCAGTGAACTCGATTCTCAACTCACTATCCATCACGCGGTGACTATATATATATATAGTAAGGCGCGTTTGTATATATATATATATATATATATAAACGCACTATATGGTTTAAAACTACTTCCATTACTACTACTACTCGATTACTAACATTATGTAATCATTATGTGCGTGGTTAATATTTGGAACTACTTTGGACAACATGAACCTTTGACGGGACGAAGTTATCGCCATCACTGTAGTACATCTTGACGGGAACTCGAATGTTCTGAGGATCAAGCAGAGGCGGCTCTGCGGTGCCGTATCGCTTCATATTCATTGACTCTCGAAGACCCAACTTGATGAGCAAGGACGTAATTGGGCCTTGGTCGTAATCAAACTCCCGTACCGAACCATCGCAGCCGATTTGTCGAGTCTGCAATTAGTACAGAACCCAAGCAGCAATATCGTCAATTTCACTCCGAGCCATAGAGTGATATCTATGGCTAGCTTTCATATCGACTCTCTTTCATACACTTAGCTGACGCAATTAACGGAAAATCTTGAACCGTTACACTGCAAAAACGCTTGGGCGTCATCAACAATACGTTCATACGGTGCCAAAAAAAATAACTTGACAGCGAACGAACGGCTAACCCACCTTCACTCAAACATTTTTAGGTCCTTTGGAGCATCAATACGTCACAGTTCGCCCGACAGCAATTTTTAACTATATTGTAGTATATGCCCTTGTAGATAAGAATCTAAAACAGGCGTATCTGGTTTTCCTGCTGTATACATGTACATAAACCCGCAGTATATATATATATATATATATATATATATATATATATATATATATATATATATATATATATATATATAAAATATGTATATTTATTTAAAGGAATTTAATATATACATGTGAATGTTTAAATATATATAAATATATATATATATATATATATATACCGCAGTCATATTCGAACATGACATACATTCTTATCAACAGTAACATATACAAGACAAAAACCAAAATAGTTAAAAGTCGCCGTTGTTGGTTGCATCTGTTAATGCTCCGAAGTGCCTAGTTAGTTGTTCGCTTCGTCAAGTTATTTGTGACGGTATAATTTCAAAAATTCTAGCATTGATAGAACTCTTATCTACATGGATATATATATATATATATATATATATCAGTTCTGCAAGATCTCCTGAAACTAATCAATAATTTAATTGTATTGTCGAGGTATACGATTGGCTTCCTACGCGACTGATGAGTTCACAAATTGTGGTGTTGATGACCGACTTGTGTACCTGTGCATAATACGCGAATGTCTTGAGCGAAGTGCCAGCGGGAACGTGTTCTAGATAGACGCCAAATCGAGACTGAAAAGTTATCAGTCAAGGTCAAGAAATGTCTAGTTAGATCTACGTGCAAAATCGTTTAGATTTACTAGTATACGATTACAAACAGTTGCTATCTAAGAGAGTCGCGCGCGATATGCGCATTGTAGTCTGCTGGTGAATGCGGTATAAGCTGTGTCGGGCACACCAAGTGCTAGCTAGTTCCTCCATATTTATATGAAATAACCAAGATGTTAACGGCAATTCCTGTCAATCATCAAATGACAGGCTTTAAACTCTTTCTTGCAGAAATTGAAGCCGACACGATTTAACATTTGCGGTACACGTAATGACGTACAAGTCGCCACACGCGAAACTTCAGATTAAGTACGGCATTGTTGGCAAATACAAAGAGACAGAATGTATAACTTAGCAAACGGCTTTTGTTTAATTGTCAATTAGGCAGATGAGTACAAGTAAATCATATAGCGTTCCTTTTCCGGACTCTGAGCTTATCTTAATATATGTGTGTGTCTGTAGAACACGTGTTAGAGCATCGCTTAAAGAAATTTCGATTAACAACAGGGGACATCGAACCGGGGACCGGTTGACGATGACAACCATAACTAGCGCACTAGTCCCCTAGACCAGTTAGCCTGTGTCTCTGTCCCACTCCCGCGTCTGTACCCATGCGTATGCATATCGATGTGTGTATGCGATGGAGATTACTCACGACGTTGAGATAGTGGTCAGATTTGAAGCCGACATAAGTCAGCAGCTTTCCGCACAAGTCGCCCGTCCTCGCACAGAGCGCATCGGCTGGTGACATATCCGTCCAGATGGCAGCTAGCGACTCGACCTTCAGAATGAAGTCCTGTTTGCGACGACACGAGAGAGAGAGACGAAGTCACGCCCACACAGACACAGATACGTAAGCACAATCTTCTACCCCTTAACTGTGAGCAATATTAGTTTCACCTATAGGACCCGGTTACGGGGGATGACAGGAGGTATGAGGGTTTTAGCAGGTAATACAAAGGCTTTGCTAGTCATCGAGCTACCAGCCGGCGTGTAGTCCTGCACAGCGTGTCTAAAAGCATTTCCCACTCCTGTATTAAAAAAAAAAAAAACACAATCTTCGCCACCACCAGATTAATTTTTTCGCTGCTACGCTTTTACGTACATAGCTGATCTCAAAAAAGAGCACACTTCGATTGTAGTTCTCAATGCGTGTATTGCTGCGTCACTGTTCTAATATGAGCTGCACCAGTACCGTCTGTATCTCTGTTTTGCGATCAACTTTTGCTACAAACTATGAGTAATGCAAAGCATCTTTTTTTTGTGGTCGTTGTTTGCTTAGGTTTGCGTAGATTATAGCCCAGACTTAAACCCGGTGTACATCAATGAAATGCTGCTGTTATGGCATTACAACGGCTCTTTCCTCTTGCAGAAACTAATCAACAGTCAGTGCAAGTTTTACTGTTAGTTATGCTCGTAGCAACGTGCACATTGCAACAAAACGTATGCATATTTCATATCGTCAACTGCGTGAACCCCATGTATCACAGATCGTCACTTAGCAAGCGAATTGTGAATGTGTTTTCGTTTTTTTTTTGTTCATACTGTATTATAATATTTATTTGTCAACTGTGCTCTCAGACGTGTGCGAAGTATCATGCGTCTGCCTCCCTGGCTCTAGCGAAGAGATCACTGCACTGCCAATCGCAAATAACATGCCGAGAACAGCTGACAACGGTATAAGTGTCAATGTTTTATACATGCTAAATTTTGCATCAATATGATTGAAATAAATGTGATGACGATATATTATTATAGAATTTAGGCAATGCAGGTGTCACCTATCAACGCGTAAAAATCGACTGAGCAAGTTCGCTGTGTTTGTCTGGCGAGTTTTGATCATAACCGCCGTATTCGCTAGTTAGCTTTCCACGTCTTTTTTGCCGAATGCGCATTTGGACGAACAAAAAATCATTAATGAACATTCTTGTAGCACGCGCGTATCATGTCGCCAGGACCTAACCCCGAAAATTGAGGTTTTTAGGGGGTATTATGCCAACAACATGGGCATCGAGTCCCACAATACCCGCTTTGAGTGTGCGTAAAAGCATTTTCCCTCTTACCAAAAAAAAATTGGTAGCAGTAATGATACTAGCTAAACTTCATTATTTTATTTAACCACGAGGTTGATCCTATGTTTCCTACCACTTGGTACTACGATGTGTGTGTCATCCTTCCGCAACAACAAGAACTAAGAGACACCCGCTACGCCTTCATCTTCTACTAACTAAACGATATCGTTATTGGATGACACCAGCCAGGATTGTCTATAAGCAAATCTTGACCGAACAATATTCGTCGATAACGCTTTTTATCGGCGCCCTATGTCTTGCTGGCCCATAAGACTGCGCCCGTAGTGAGGGTATCGCATGATCGTCACAGGGTGAGTGCCCTTCTCTTTTAGTTGGAGCAGGAATTGTGCTAAAAAGAGTTCAAGCTGCACTTGCAATGGTACGCCGGCTCATCACGCCACACTTTCGGGGCTTGACTACTCGATACGATCTAGCGGTTAGCGTTGTAATTAACGGCGTTGTATCTAGATGACCTAACAATGCGTCCCTTATCATCTATGCATATGTGGCACATATGCCTATTTGTATAAAAAAATTAAGGAATAATTTGTTGGTATCGACCTGATAATAGATGATAGTGATAATGAGAGTGCAGTACACTCAGATAAGATAGGTGTCTTGCTACGTGTATATATATATATATATATATATATATATATATACATGAGTCCGTTGTGTAGTACTGGTAGAAGCTACTACTTCGAGACACGAACCAACAATGTCCTGTCTGGCTGATAATCTTCCAGACGTTTCGGCTTTCAATGAGACCACTTGTGGCAACGCGACGATACGATACAAGGGGCGCGGAGGGAGACAATAAGGGATGAAGCGTTGGAAAGCGATTGCCAACTGACGAAAGAGTGCAAAGTTCGTTTCTTCTAGCATTAACGCGTACGATTGGTGTATAGTTAACCATACACAGTAAAAAAAATCATCATTAGTAAAAAAATTAAAAATATTATACTCTGCGCATTGCAATATTGGAAAAAGTCAATCAAGCCGTGGCGCACTAATATTGACCTGCGTCGTCTGCCGGATTCTCTTGGCATCTGCTGGGATTTTAATCTAATATAAAATTATCAACCTTTTTATATTAGGGGTGTGTTTATTAAACAAGATTTAGTTAGACAATTTTCATTAACGTGGTGTTCGGGTGACCACAGCAGCGGCGTAGCTTAGACGCTATATCAATTGAAATAGATATGCAAATTGATAATGTGGTTTATTAACGCTCAACTGTATTGCACACTGTTTAAGTTACGTAATTATATATAATATATATATATATATATATATATATATATATATACGTTGCCCATTACAGTCGTATACACCACTTATGCGTCAGTCACCGTTCGGGGTCAGTTCAGCCCGGCTCAATTCGCCAACTACCAATCCTGCCATCGCCTTTGTGTTGCCTCGCTGGACCAAAATTGAGACTCTTTGCCGAAGAAAGCTCTAGAAGCCCGATCTTTTATTTCCCGTAGTTTCCCGCAGCTTAGCGCAGATAGCTATCACACCGCTTTCGCACAGTGGCGGGTTTCCACGACGCGACGCCAGTGTGAGCCTGCAGAGATCGTAGCACACGACACCAGCTGCCCTGCGTCCCAGCGTGTGTCGCCACAGACGTCACGTCACTAACTAAACGAACTGCATTGCGTCCCCTAAACGTGCAAGACAAATTGTGATAGTATCTCGAATGTCACGCCAGAAGAATCTCACCCCCTCTTGTCTTAAGATTGAGCTGAGCCACGTCAGCTTTCTCGCCTAGCTAGGAGAGACGCTACGGCTACCAGCGTGACCAGTTGATCCTGGCTAGCGGCACCGGAATTTCGTTTGTCGCAGCAATTCTCTCAGTATATATATATATATATATGCTTGGAAAGTGGCACAGCAGCTTAGCGCGTACATTCAAACTGTGAAAGTCGTATAGTTGCTTTACAAAGCTAGGTACCATTAATAAATACTAGAACCCCTCAGTTATGCAAACATTTAAGTATCCAGTACAGATAAAGACACCATTCTTTTTCCGGTGGAAAATGCAGTCGTTTTTCGAATATTACGTGTGCTATACGTTTCGGGCTAATCCCAAGCCAAGATTTAACGTCCACGGGACTGCTTTTTGCATTGCTTCATTGACGCACCCCCATAAATACTAATGTGCAACGATGGGGCTCGAATTCGCGCACCTATGTGTCTCCTCTGGCCGCGAGGTGCAGGCGAATGCACCTCGCCACCGGGCTCGACCTTACGTGCGTTATGAAGACCTTTGAAGAGACCTTGATCGTGCTTAAGTTTGCCGTGAATAATGCTTTCTACATTTACACAGTGAAACATTGTCGGAACGTACGCTTCTCTTAGGCTGTAGATTTTTCATTACCTATCATGTATAGGGTACACGCATAACTACCCAACATTGAACTGGCTACCCAATGTGTTTGCAGCTACGCATGCATGTGTGTGTGCATATACATATATATATATATATATATTCAAGCGGAACAATTTAACCATTTTGTAAACAATTTAAGCGGAATCATGTGGGACACCAACTTACGGAAAGAGGCCAGGCTAATTTCGAAAACAAGACGACACCGGTGTTATCGGCAAAGCAGACGCTGCGAAAACCACCGTAGGAGACAATCCCGTGAAGTTTCTCGTTGTACGATGGCCGTTTTGACAGGAGCGCAAAGAGAGATGCGGCCCCCTGAGAGATTCCAACTGCGTGTACCTATTTCAAAATTACACGCATAAATATGCATATATATATATATATATATATATATATATATATATATATATATAAATATATATAAAACGTAAAATAAATTTGCACATAACTTTACAAAGAGTATATATATATATACCTGAATTGGTAGTAAAAACCAAATCAATTAATATAGCACTGGAGTCTTCGTCTGGTGTAAAAGCTGAGTTTGTTTCATCCGACAGATGACTTTTGCATGACTAGTTATGTTATTGTTGCCTTTTCTTGCGTACATATACACAGGTTTATTAAGGTAGTTTACAGGATATACAAGAGGCTTTCGTTAACCTACACCACATATATATCTATATATATGTATATATATATATATATATATATATATATATGTGTATATATATATGTATATATATATATATATATATATATATATATATATATATATATATATACAGGTTGTTGCAGGAATATTTGAAGCGCGATATACAGAATCGTAGAGCTCGTTAAAGCAAATATTTTTCCAATGAAACATGGTCTCTGAGAAGTCTTGTTTCGGAGTGAGAGCGAAATTACTACAATTTGTGACACTAGTGTTTTTGCCCGACATAGGAGCACAAAATGTGCTGTTGCGAGACAACCAGTCTTCCTAGACAGAAACCAGATGATAAAATTCTGCTCCATCTGAAGAATATGCAAGGCCGGTCAGAAGACGCGACATGGTCGCTTAGAAGAGAATTCGCCAAAAATAAAGTTCTTTATTAGCGTTCACGCCAAATACTTCAGAATCATAACCCTACAATCACTCAGCGCTCAAAACGGACATATTCATGGCGATCATTTTGGTACCAAACATATGTCCATGCAAGCTGTGGTTGCGGAGTAATTACGATTTTTCGGAGGGCATGTCCAGATTAAGTGCATGTAAAATGACTGTGTGGCGACGTTCACTACCGCCGACGTGTCGCGCGACAGCCGCAGCGCGTCATTTTTCATGCATTTAACCTGGACATGCCCTCCGAAAAATCGTAACTACTCCGCAACCACAGCTCGCATTGACACATGTTTGGTACCAAAATGATCGCCATGACTTGCGCATTGGCGCATGAATATGTCCGTTTTGAGCGCTGTGAGTGGTTGTAGGGTTATGATTCTGAAGTATTTGGCGTGAACGCTAATAAAGAACTTTATTTTTGGCGAATTCTCTTCTAAGCGACCATGTCGCGTCTTCTGACCGGCCTTGCATATTCTTCAGATGGAGCAGAATTTTATCATCTGGTTTCTGTCTAGGAAGACTGGTTGTCTCGCAACAGCACATTTTGTGCTCCTATGTCGGGCAAAAACACTAGTGTCACAAATTGTAGTAATTTCGCTCTCACTCCGAAACAAGACTTCTCAGAGACCATGTTCCATTGGAAAAAATATTTGCTTTAACGAGCTCTACAATTCTGTATATCGCGCTTCAAATATTCCTGCTACAACCTGTATATATATATATATATATATATATATATATATATATATTGTATGTGCGTTCATGCGAGCATAAAAATAGAAGAGGCTAGCATGTTTATACAGTAGCACGTACACTTTCTGCCAATTTCAGTGTAGATTGTAGATCCCATCGTCAGTTGTATACCTTAGGCTTTCCAGTGATCTTAATTGCGTGGTCGATTTGCGCAGCGAGATCTTTTTCGCCGATGTCCACAAGGGTGAAGTCATAAAACGCGAGTTTATCCTTTTCTAGATCCAGCGATGTGTGACGCATGCCAAATCGGTTACCCCGGGCATTTGTCAACCAAACGTCATATCCGGCGTCGGCAAATTGGTAGGCTGTAATACAATACAGGAGTTAGAATAGTAAACATTATACGTTATTATTGTAATGTTGGTTGGTAATAGTCATTCGTATATACGGTTCTCTTGGGTTTAGCTTCATAGTACTAATATTAGGTACGTAGATATTAACAAAAATTGCCGATTAATGGGCAAGACTTGGTGTTATGGCAACAATGTATGGATAATGGTCTTTATTATTTAAGCCTTTAACATAGGTATCTATGTGTATTTCTAAACGTACGTGTGAAGGCTTTCACATTTGAGCGCGAGGTCCGTTACTAGTTTGCTACTGCGGCTACAGAATAATTATAATTGTTTACAAAATGAACAGTACAGTGTAATTAAACCAATCAAAGCGTCACTACCAATCACTCTTATTATGGTTGCCATTACGAGTTCTATAAAGAGTAACTGTTTTAAACGCTCAGCACGGTCAAACAGCAAGTAGTCAAAGCTGGTCTGTAGACTCAAAGGAGGTTTCAATGAAACACCTTAGGTAGCCACCTACCAGGAGTATTATTTCGGAAGTCGACCAGCGATATGGTTGAACTGCAGAAGAGGGGTGCGCCGAGGACCAGTGCTGGTCTGTAAACGCAGCAAATGACAATTTATGAAGGTTATACATAATAATAATAATAATAATAATAATAATAATAATAATAATAATAATAATAATAATAATAATAATAATAATAATAATAATAATAATAATAATAATAATAATAATAATAAACCACATATACATGGTGCGTGCGTTAATATACCATGCGTGTGCGTTGCACCATGTTCAGATGCCTTGCCATCTGTGGTCGCCCTATTGAAGCCGACCACGTCCTTATTACTATAGAGGGAAAGCGCATCTTAAAAAGACTACATCAGAAGATTTTCTGTAGATTCTACACATTCTGTATCACGAGAACCTTCTGTTGTCACGCGCTGAGAGAAATCGCTACCTCTTCGCTATGTCAGTGACACCCCTGACTAGTGTGACTGACGTCAGAAGATGTTGTACGGAAAAAGTAATCTCGCTTCCTGTCGACGAATTAAATGCTTCGCATATATGATCAATAATTCGGGTAGACTTACCAGGTTCGAAACAATTATAGTAATCATAATTGCGGAATATAACTGGTCACGATAAGAAAAATGTTAAACATATGAACGCAAATACCTATATCAAATATAGCACAGCCAGTTTCTCCTTTTCTTCTAACGCTACTTTTACTATCATTACTGAGATACGTGCGTTGACCAAATTCTAATAAATACCTGGATTCCGATAATTGACACTTACTAAATAATTTAATTCTTATCGTAAATGACGAATATATTACAAACCGAACAAAGGGAGAATTTCGTACGATCTACATTACATAGAAAGCATCGCATCATGCCATAGCATAGCGTAATGTATCCGAAAAATGAGAGAACACTTGCGGCGAAGAAGCTACAATTGGTGACCAGCACCTGAGCGCTAAAAAAATACT
Source organism: Dermanyssus gallinae (assembly GCA_003439945.1). NCBI lineage: Eukaryota > Metazoa > Arthropoda > Arachnida > Mesostigmata > Dermanyssidae > Dermanyssus > Dermanyssus gallinae. Next base: position 446,047 of record QVRM01001421.1, read on the forward strand.
CCGCATTTTGCGATTTCATTTGATTATTACTCTGTTAATCGTGTTTTTTAATCACTAACAGAGTATATTTGTGCACAACACACAATGTGCAGTCTACAGACAACATCTGTACGCACAGGTACATTTCGAACTAAATCAATACGATTATAAACTAAAAAAGGACATCGATACACAAATAGTGTCACAATAATCGACGTCACCGTGATAACAGTCCACGAAGCTAGAGTAAAGAGTGTGTAGCTTATGGCATTACGGCCGCCGATATAAACAACAATGCGCACTTAAATCAAACTGACCTGTCCGCTTTGCTTGCGTCAAAAATGCGATGCATCTCGATGATGTAGCCATCTTCGGTCGTCACGTAATGCCTCTCAAATTCAAAGCCACGACTTCGAACCAACTCCTCCTATTGAATTTGGCACAAACGAACAGAAAGCAGGCACAAAAAGCCGGCCCAGGCATACTAATTATTTATTTTCCTGATCGCCATATTCAGAAATATACGTGTTAAAATAGGTGTGTTTCACAGTACTATTTACTAACGAATGATAGTTAAACGAAGGTGTCGAGGTCAGGTGCCATCGCTGTTTTGGCGGTTAACTTTGTTTTTTTTTCTGCTGTTTAATTCTTAATGATAATTAGATTAATGCCTGAACCAGCACGATTTTAGATTCGAATCGGGGATCAGCTCATTTTTGTTCGAGAACTTTAATTTAGGTCATCCATAGGTAATACTGTTGCAAACGATTCGCGATCAACTATGCTCCGGCAGCTTGCCGATAACATTGTAATAACTCGTAACATAAATAACACTGTAAAAGGAGCTTATACAGTATTAGTCTCTTAATGCGAACTATTATTATTATCAAGCCCTGCTTTGTTTAGCAGAAAATTATCCCAGGTCCTGGTCCCGAGCCTGATTAGGACGTGTCAACTCCAACGACGCACGAAACATATTTTAGTTTATGCTCGTATCAATTGGTGCACGTTATCTGCATGACTACAGCACCCGTAGTGGCAGCGTAGTGTAAATCGTGAACAGGCCATGACTCCCACTGGTTGGTATTAAAGGTTAGCGTAGCTACTTTGTAACGGCGGTGGCTTAGGCGGCTAACGCACCGTTCGAAACGGGGCGTCGTTGCCATGGCAACCATGGTTAGCAAAAACAATCGCAAGTTCGAGCCCCGGTCTTGTTGGTTGTCATTACATTGCTGCTGCTACACACCCCTGCTGGAGAAAGCCTATATTAATCCAGTACGAAAACACGATGACAATTGATGCATTTGTCGTGACGATATCGTGCCACAGGCAACTTAGCCCATTACGAGCGCCTGAAATGTGGCTGTCAGAGCGTAAAAGATACCTACTGATATAGCTATTTAAAGCTACTTGTAGCCATTGGGATGAGCAGTACTTCGCGATTCAGCGCTGGGCTAGACGGTTAAAGTCTATCCAAGTATATATATTTATATAAATATATATATATATATGTCCGTCACTTCCAGGTACACGTGTCTGATTGTAAAGGCGTTCGCTGCTCGATGAACTTCTTAGTTTAGCGCAATCATTTTCGCCCGGCATTGGCGCGGTTCTGCACAGAAGCCCCACCAAAATGTACCTGCGTGTGACTTGTTGAAAGTTGCAAAAGTCAAATTTTTAAATTGACTCCACTAGACGTACCCCATATACAACATACATTTTGCCCGAAGCGCAAACCTTCTAGAGCGCCTTTCCATTGGCGCTTTATTTCAGCTATAGCGGGCCAACATTGCCTATTCCTTTTTAACATCAGGTCGAACGTGAGTTTCAAAGTTGTGTTATGCGTACAGAGCAGACTAGCATTGCATTTGGCTACTATTACACGGAAAGCCGTTCATTAAAATGCCCGTGATTTCTACGTGTGTCCTACCGCGTATTCGTGTTTACGTGTATGGCCTAACATATTAGCTCGCATATTTTCCCTAGTTTAGTGTTTAGTTACCGGATTTAAATGCGTATCGTCCTTCCAGTTTAAATGATCAAGATAGATCTTTTTCTTGCTCTTCTCTTTTTTGTATATTCTATCGGTTATTATCAGTCGCTCTGCAAGTCATGGTACCAGATATGTGTCTTACGTCTGAGTGCGGCTTGATAAATGTAAAGGGAAGGTATGTTAGCGAGATTTATATTACGTCGTATACGCGATTTATATGTTTACACTCAATTCTGTATACTAATTCTACATGCATCCAAACCAACCGATCAGTCGGTTTCCTTTCGTCGTAAATAACGAGTGCACAGGAAGCTACTGTTTTCCTTTTACCGCTAATTTGACGCACTAGGTGCTGAATCTTTTACAAAGCTAAAATTTATCTTCTACATTGAGGATAAATATATGCAATGTATGCAGTTGTATATATATATATATATATATATATACATAACTCATCGGCGAGCTTGGTAACCGTGTGGACTTAGCGAAGCACTATGGCGCGAGACAAAACTGCCACGGGTTGTTAGAGTATTTCCTTGCTAGTACACATATTTGTGTTACATTTTATTGGAACACGAAAACACGAAAATGTCATGGATAAGCAAACAGCGTGCCGAGTTCTTTTAGACAGTGAGAACGGTGGTTTTTTAGTTTGAAAAACAGCACCCAATAAACGATTTAAACTGTGGCTAGGTGGGACACCCCACGATATATAACCACTGCATTTAAAACTTATCTAAACTGTTTTGACCATGCGTGTGATATATATATATATAAATAAAAAATATATATAGGGTCTATAAAAAAGTCTTTTCGGATTGGCGCTTGCGCGGCTTTCACAGCGCCCGCCCCGGCGCCTAGGCATAGATCATTGGCTCACTCGTTGTTGCTTTCATGTGAAAAAGAGCGGGGAATCTGCTGGTCTCAACCATTTTAAAATCTGTTGAGCCGCTTGTTCGTAAAAGTGCTGCAAAATGGAGGTAGAAAAATGCCGAACTCGGGCGATTCTAAATAAAGTTTTATTGTGTATTTGGTGGAATATGGGCGAAATAGTGCACTATGAACTTTTACCGCGTAACCAGACAATAAATACGGCCGTGTACTGTCAACAACTCGAAAAGGTTCACGAAAAATTAAAGCAGTCGTACCCTGCACTAATTTCAAGGAAGGGTGTCCTGTTCCACCAAGACCACGCAAGGCCCCACGTGAGTAGGGAGACCCTTTCGAGAATTTCCCAGCTAAAATAGGAACTTTTGGAACATTCACCGTATTCCCCCGACTTAGCACCATCTTATTACCACCTATTCAGATCGATGCAAAAAAAATTAAGTGGTAAAAAATTCACTTCTATTGAACACGTGCGTTCTGAACTGGAATAATATTTTGGATTTTTTGGAAATTTGTAAGATTATGTAAGATTATTTAGAAATCGAAAACTTTGCAAATCGTTGGGCAGATGTTGTATCTTCCGGCGGAGAATATATAAATCAATAAATAAGACCTCCCGTGTCTCCTATATATCTGTTTTCTTTATAGCGCTAAAACCGAAAAAACTTTTTTGTTGCTCTAATATATATGTGTGTGTGCTTACAAACATATACAAACGTACGTAGAGATATTATGTTTACGCTGTAAGTGTCTAACTTTAAAAGGACCGTGATTGACATAAGGTTAGTTCCTATTTAAGAAAAGATTCGAGCTAAATGTATGCCATCTTGGTAAGCTGTGTATACGTTTTCAGTTTAATATTTAGCCGCCTGTGGTTGCTGTACGAACAATGGCAGCCGGAGCGATGAAACGTTAGCGTACAGAAAAAAATTTGTTACTATAGGTGTCTTGCCAGGAGAGAAAACAATGCTAGAATGCCTCAGTTATTCTGTAAAGGCGCCATAGCATTCGTAGCATGGCATTTGCATTTCAACCACGCGATACTGGGTGGGTACGCGGTGGGTCTGAGTCTAATTATGAATTATGTATGAGTCACGGAAAGAAGAAAAGGTGACGCTTTTCAGCTCACCGGCAAGGTCACCGTAGAGGCAGCAAAGTTAATTTTTCGAATTCGGCGAATCGCGGTCGAAGGTAGCCTACGAAACTCACCGTTGTCTTGCCACGATCGGGGTCATTAATAGCTGGTAACGCGTAATCAAAGACGGGCCTCAGGAGTTCACCGCACGGTCCGCCGTTGAGCAGATCGAAGATCAACACGGCCGAAATCGCGGCAAGAGCCGCCGCAGCGTATGCGACCCGCCAGCCGACGCTGAGATGTGAACTTGAAGACGGATCGACAGTGAGCTTCTTTTTCTGCGCAAGGTTCTTGCGAACTTGAGTCCGCTGCAGAACCTCTGTGGCAGTGTTGTTCGACATAGCGTTCTCGTTACGCGATGATCTGAAGAAGATCATGCGAAGGCGAAGAGCAGGTTATCGACTTAGCAGAAACCTTAACTCGGTACCTAAAACGGTACTGTATTTAATGCTCTTAAATTCGTCTGGGTAGTTGCTGCTTGTTGTTGTTGCTGTGTTTGTTGTTCTTTTTATTGTTGTTACTGTGGGTGGTTTTTTGGGTTTGTTGTTGTTGTTGATGATGATTATGATGAAATTGGTCGTGTACGTAATGCCGCATTCTGTTACCTACGACGACCAGCTCGTAGCAACTACAGCAAAACGAGTACATCACTGCCTAACTAGGCACCGACAAATTAAGCAATTGATATAGCGAAGCAAACAGGGCGACACTTCGAACGATAAGGTCCTACTTTAAGCTGTTTGCCGTTTCCGTTGAACGTGTACGCCCTGTATTGAGGCTACCGTTGCACTTCTTTTTATCGAAACAAATCCTGATCATCACACGATACATACGCGCACCCACACCCGCATAGACACAGTCACAGAAAGATAGACGAACGAACGAACGAACGAACACGTACACGGACACATATACACAACGCACTGTCTCTTCTATGCGTTGGCACCGGTTTAGTGTCCTCGGGCATCCATCACCACCACCATTAAGCGCGTCAATAATAACGGTCCAGCAGCAACAACAACAGCAATAACAGCAACAATAACAGCAACGACAACAACAACAACAACAGAAGCACTAACAATTGTAACAGCACTAATTGCAGAAGCAGATGATAATTATGGCGATGAGGATGGTGATGCTTATGATGCTGATGAGAATGGTGATGCTTATGATGCTGCTGCTAAATGAAGATGACTTTCAGCAGGTTATGTTTAACGTCGACCAGTTGTGACAAGTTAGCAGAAGAGTTGTTCGACAACGGCAAAAACGTAGCGATTCGATTCGATTGCGGACAAATGTGAATTAATCGAATCGAATGGATCGATCGATCGAGTAACTCACTCGTGTACCTCATTCGTATGTCTCTCTTTTGCTATCCGTCTTCTGACTGTCTCTCTTGACTGACTCTGTCGACTGTCAACCATTAGACATTGACATCTAATCCGGCAGTTCAGCCTCGATTGCGCCTCGCACCTCCACCTGCGCCTTCACCTGCCACTCGCTTTCTCACCTCCTGGCTGGCGGCCGCCTGTTCGATTCCTGGCCACTGCCTGCAACGAGCTATCCTTCTTTCCTTACTTCCACCTAACCAGCGACTGGCTCTACCGGCGCGCTCTTAATCTCTTAGCGCCGGAGGTGCGAGTTGGTTGGTTGGTTAGTGCCAATGCATGCAAGCCCGACCACCACCACCACCAGAAGCAGTAGCATGCGAACCGCAGCGTCGTTCTTTTGTTTGCCACAGCTGTTGTTCTGTCTTCCTGTCTCCGGTATTCTTAATGCTAGCTAATGGCTGGCTGGCTAGCTGGCTAACATTGTCGCCCCCGCTGGAGGAGGCGGCGGTAGCGGCGTCGGCGCCGGCGATACCGCTGCAGCTGCTGCTACCACTGTTGCTACTGCTGCTGATGCTGGTGGTGGTGATGGGTCCACCACCGCCACCAGTGTTACCGGTGGTGCTTCTTACTCGTTGCCGTAGGTGCCGCGTGCTTCTCCCTGTCGGTCTGTCTGTCTATCCCATTGAGCTGAGCGGAGTCCAATCGAGTCGAGCCGATGAACGACCACGACGACGACAACAACAACAACCACAACAACAGCAACAGCAGCAGCACCAACAACAACAGCTGCAGCAGCAACAACAACAACAACAGCAACAACAACAACAACAACTGCTACAACAACAACAGCAGCAGCAACAACAACACCAACATCAGCAGCAACAACAGCAACAACAACAACAACAACACTAACAACAACAGCAGCAACAACAACAATCACAACAACTGCCACAACAACAACAACAGCAACAACAACAACAACAACAAAAACAACAACAACAAGAAAAAAACAACAACAAGAACAACGGCGACGACGACGACACGTGAGGGTGGATGGATGGGTGGCTGGCTGAGTTAGTGGGTGGTTTGGCGGGTTAGGCGGTTTGTTCACGGCACGAGAGGACTAAGTGGAGTAGTACATATGGCCGACCTCCTTGCCTCCTACCTACCACTATCTGTTACCTGTTTCTTCTCTCTGTTGTGTTGTATGTGGGTGCACGTTTTTCCTCGACGTGGCCGCCACACCTCCCCAGCTGCGGTCGTCGTCGTCGCTGATGTTGTTGTTGTTGCTGCTGCTATTGTTGTTGCCGTTGTTGTTGCCGCCGCTCTCGACGTCAATCGATTTTTTCTTTCCGCCTCCCGTCCGTCCGTCCGTTGACTGATTGATCGACTCAAAACAAAAAGCTATCGTTGTCAGTAGGATTTGTCGTGGAACATCGTCATGTCATGCGGCAGAACAGGCAGCCTTCCATTGGTTCTACGCCCTCTCTCTGTACCTCTAGCAGGAACTCATTGGCTTGCTATTGTTGTTGCTCTTCACACTCCTGTTGTTGTTGTTGCTGTTGTTGCTGTTGTTGTTGGGTTGTTCGACATCAACGACACCTGTGCGTCGTTCTTGTCAGTACGTACACGTATAAGTCGGAAGTTGGCCGGCTAGCCTCGTCAGAGGATTAGCACTGGCAGAGTGTGTACGGCGGCAGGTTAACGTGCCCGTTAACGCCAGTGTGTTTCCATTAGGCCACTACTGCCGTGGCCATGGCCACCATCCAGAAGGTGGATTAAGCGGATAGGCGCTTGATACACGCTTCAGGGCGACGTAGAAAAACTAAGGAGGAGGGGGGGACGGGTTATCTTTCTCCCTCTCTCGCCTCTCTCTCCCTATCTCTATTCAATTCAGCATTTATGTCACCTCAAAATTGGTAGTCAGTTGATTCAGCTTTCACAAGGCGTCACAATGTGACTTTTTGGTCTTACAATATGTATTTAACTTTGAATGATAAGGACGTTCCGCAAGTTTCTGCACACACAAGTGTATGATAGCGTCCAATATCACACTGTCCGCAAAAGCTACAACCGCATTCTTCAATATTTAAACAGCTTGGTTTCATGCCCATGTAATGGTGGTACCCGTGCCAGGTTATTCGGCAGATTAGCGAGTGGTTTCCTTGCATGGCTCCTTTCCATCTTTGTGAACAAAAGGCCGGGCCATCAGTATAATTCTCGGCTACAAATTTTAAATATATGTTCTCTCTATAGGCTCGATATATAAGTCTAGGATATGCGCTGTAAATGGTGCGTCTCTCTCTCTCTCTCCCTCTCTCTCTCATTAACCCACTCTCTATCCCTCTCCCTTAGGTCCTGGCCCGCGTGCGTACACAGTGTTTCAATTCGTGCGTCTGTGACTTACACTTTTTCGCATGGCAGGGCCTCATGACAGTGCAGGCCGCAGCCTAAGCAGCATCGACCATTGAATGCCGCGATTGCGATATGACGTAACCCACCAGCTGCAGCAGCAGCAGCAGCGAAGCAACGACTGCTTAACGAACCGCGCACGTTACCACGTTTCGCTGGAGATTTTGACTGACTATGCCGGACGAGAACGTCACCACCTTAAAGAGTGCGGGCTAGATAAGGTTGATAATCATAGCACAAACGCATCGAATGGAGAGACATCAAGATGATATAAATATATCTATATATATTAATATATATGTGTATATATATATATTTATATATATATATATATATATTTATATATATATATATATATATATATATATATATATATTAAGAGAGAGAAAGAGAAGGAGTGTGAAAACAGCGTTCTCGTTGGTACATGTCTATAGCAATATGCAAGCTTAAATTCCCTTTCATATCAAAGTGTGATGTTGGATTTTTCTGCACGCAATTGCTCGTACAGAATGATCAAAAGTAGCAGTATGCATCAAAGAAATGGACGTAGTAGTGCTGCCAAGAAATCCGTTTAACAAACAATGCAATGTTGTTCCATAAAAATAATTGCCCGCAGAACAATCTGAGTGCATATTTTGATATTGAGCGGCAAGAAGACATATATATATATATATATATATATATATATATATATATATATATATATATATATATATATATATTTATATACATATCATAGGACGTTCTACAGTGTCTGTTTAGCTTTATGAACATATGCAGCTATTGGTGTCTGCTAAGACATGTACAAATAAGTTTCACATCGGTTTAAAACGTGCAATGCGTCGTTCACTATGGCTGTGCACGTCAACGCTCATCGCTTCATCGAAGCGTACAATGTGTGAGGTTGAACGTGCGTATTTTTTAATAAAATCAAAACTGCCTCATTTTAAATAATAATTGTCATACGGAATAGTACGACACACATATATATATATATATATATATATACACACGTACATACATAGATACATAGACAGACGCCAGTGTCCAGAGCAGATGACATATGCCACCTGCATAGACTACCGCGCAGCGTTCAAATGTATCTCTAAAGGCCGATTTCTTGAAATGATTTGTGATAAATTCAAAATCGCTGGCCATACTGACAAAAGGGTTTGTCTCGCCCAAGAAGGCCCTTTACAGTATGATACAAATTCGAAATGTGAACTACTACTTAGTAAGGGTGTCGTGACGTAACTAATGGTGTGGCCCAAGGGGACTTGGCAAGCCAGTTTTGGGTTTTTCTCTACGTAACCTAAATTACTCTTCTACCTCAGACTACCTCCGCGCGATTAAACAAGCTTGACTTGGTTTAGCCGAAACTATAGTATATACCGTTGCGACCAGTGCAGAATCTCATTGCAGCCTCTGCGCTTTCTGACACTTGTCGACGTAGCAGCCACTAATACAAAAAAAGGTTAGTGTATCTCGCAATGTGTGCGAAATAGCTTGTACATGCGTTACACCGAAAGCGAATGCTATCAACCGACGGCTGAAATAAGCATAACAAGATCTAGAACATGCGTAGCCAATTTCGTATGTGGATTGCGCCGGTGTAAAGCAAAGTGATAAGTTGAATAGATGTTTACCCTTGAAAAATATCCTCTTCTGTGGATGCTATTATTGGTCATGCTTCAATTGGTCAATTCTGTAGTGCATATGTCATTAGGAATGAAGCTGAGATATGGAGTTGCCAACAGCTTATGACAGTAAACTTAACTATTTAAAAAAGTAGAAACAAAGTAAACAATAATATATATATATATATATATATATATATATATATATATATATATATATATATATATATATATATATATATTTATATAAATTATCTTTTACTGAGTGCTAGAAAAATGTCAGTGTCGACCATATCTCTGCTCGCCCTACAAAGGAGGAATTCGAGTATTGAAGCTCCTACATTTATGGAGTTCCTATTCTTACGGCGGCTATCAAACGAAAAGTGATCAGCTTCAGCATAATGCCTAGTTACAGAGATGGCGTAGAATACATTTTAAAGTTATAATTCGTTTAAAGATTATCTTAAAATATTAAATGTATTTATTTTAATTTAGACATTTGGATGTACGTATGTATACTAAATAGATCAATCAGAGCGTGAGTAATTAAATATATTCCTAATCAATATTATACTTATTTTAGATTTCTGCAGTCAGACGACTTTAGAACTAGCGATCTGTAACCTTTGTTAAGACTATGAAACCACCGTCAAATTTTTGTCGCTTATGAAGATGAATCTCTTTTATACATGTACAGCCTGTAAAATTGTATACAATCCCTATAAGGAAAAACAAGCCTAGACATGTAGATGTACAATATATATATATATATATATATATATATATATATATATATATATATATATATATATATATATATGTATAAATATATATATATATAAAATATAAATATATATATATATATATATATATATATATATATATATATAAAATATAAATATATATATATATATATACATATTTATAGTATTTATGGATCTATGCACTTACACATGGAAACATCTGTACTTGCGTAATATATGCATTTACTACAAGAACACAAGCATATAGGTTTTCAAACGTAAGCCACGTTTTCTTATCGATCACCGACTCCGAAGCGTTTTTTGATAGGTGAGCTTATTCGTCTGCTCTAGGCAGCTCTGGTGTCGGCCGCCATTTGCCCTCGACAGTGTGCTCTCTCGTCGTAGAATGTGCATACTTTTTCGTGCTCTATGCAGCCAGAAGTAAAAGCAACGGTCATGCGCACGTGAGTCTCGCAACCTCGTCAACGCTACCTCAGCTGATGACAGCTACCTCTGTAACGTACGCTGTCTATCTGTGGCAGCGACAGTGCAGGCCGCACCAGCCGGAATCGGACATCCATCGATCGATTGAGTATCAGCAACAGGGTACAAATGACGTAACCCACCAGCGAGACAATCGCTGCTTAACGAACCATGCGCTTCACACGTTTGCCGCGTCACCAACGTCGTGAGCGGCTGAAGGTCGGAATGTAGACGGAGATTTGTTGACGGTGCCGGAGAGAAACGTCATTGACTTGGAGAGTGCCGGGGTGAATAAGGATGATAACGTAACAGCATAACCAAAGGCAACGATTGAATGGAGACGTATTCCAAGGTCCAAGTGGTGTATTGACATGAGTGAGATAATAAGAGAGAGAGAGGGAATAAGAGTGAACAATATGAGAGAGAGAAACGGAAGGCCGTTTCATCTTTGTTCAATTTGCATAGTAATAAGTTCTATAATCGTCTAATGTCAAATGATGGAGTGACCTTTTACTGCACGTGCTTTATTTTTTTAAAGTACAGTTTTGCACCAAGTATTCAATGATAGTCTCTTTCTTCTTCCTCTTCTTTGATACACAATAGTGCTTTGTTCAATAAAAATAATTACGCCTTGAAAAACGCCTCCGATTTTACGTTTAAATAATAAACAACGCGCTTGTTGGTGTCACAAGATATTCGAAGGTCTTTAGCCACGAAAGCACAGAAAAGAGGTAGACTAAAGTGAGGCGTCTCAACTGCAGTTTAAACGACTGAATGGACTTCATATTGCATTGCGCTACAGCTCGGCAAATCGCATCGATCATACAGATTATTAACTAGTTTGTATGAGTTCATTGGAAAGACAAGCTGCTGATATAGATACTGTAAGTCATCGGCGAGTGTTTGCAATGACTCCAATAAACACACTGTACTGGCCGGCGACGTCAACTCCGAGATGTGCTAAAGAAAGAAACATGACAAGCTTCTTTTATGATCGGATACAGGAGCTGGGCTTACAACTCGAAAATGACTGTACTAAACAAACGTTGAACAGCTACTCTGCACAAGTGACGTCAGCTCACTTGAGAGAGCCATTCGCTGTCAACGAAACCTGAAAACGCTTGGAGGCTAAGGGGATGTTAGCCATTTGTTTGCTAAGGAATGTAAGTACCTAAAGCACCTGATCTGTAGTGACACCGCAGCATAACCAAAGGCAACGATTGAATGGATTCCCGAGCGGCCTACAGTGATAACAAATATGAGGTGATAATTTTCAAAATGCGACGACGATTAAAGGAGAAGAGATGCTTGTTCATACACAAAACATCGACAAATAACACTCGTTTGGAAACGCATTCATTAACCCTGGCTCCTACCATTGAACCGATCCACTTCGCCGGAGAAAAGGTAATGCTGCTGCTCCTTAACAGAGACACTTACTTCGGGTGTGAACCCCTACTTACAAGAGAACGTCCGAAGTTAGTTTAGCCTTCATGTCCAAATCAACCGGCTCAGACCAAATCGTAGACGCACACCTAAAAAACAATATCAGTCGACTGTGTTCGTCACTAGCAGATGTCTACAATACCTGTCTTCACCAGGACCAGTTTTAGGTCGCGATCTTGTATCTGCTGTTGTTTTATGGAAACAAAGTAACTTTTTAATTTGAATATAGTAAACTTTGCTGAACTGAATTCCCTAAACGTAACTGCTTGGTTTAGCCACCGAGTCTGTATATATATACTGTTGTGGTTTACTCAGAATTACATTATTGCTAGTGCGTTTACTCACACCTGTAAAGTACGCAGCCACTAATTGGATAGTGTATCTCCCAATGTGCGCTACAGAACTTGTACCCGCCTTAGATCGATACCATACACACTTGCCAATTTCTTACACGGGCTGCGCCGATATGAAATGAGGTCATATACTCAATAGTTATGTTCTGAAAGTCTACTTGAGTTTCTCTTACTACGAGACAGCCATGAGGACAGCCAGATCAAGCACAATGTTCTGGACTTCACAATTGTCAAGCACAATTGTTCTGGACTTAACATAACTTAAAATATACTAAAAAGTGCTTAAACATCATACAATTATGAGAAATTATATCCATGTTAACGTTTAATGTAAGCACACTTATTTCGCATACCCAATGGATTCCCGCAAGTATTTAAATATATATATATATATATATATATATAAATATATATATATAAATATATATAAATATATATATATATATATATATATATATATATATATATATATGTGACACCGTATATATATATATATTTTTTTTTTTTCAAGTGCATTTAATTACAATATCTTATGGGTATTACAGCACTATAGTCGTATAGTTCGTAAAGCTAAAAGCTCTTGTGCACAACACTGGAACATCTATTGCATATGCTTTTATAATTCCTTTGACCGCGTTAGCTAAAACGTATACCTATGTTTTAAAAATATTAATAAGAAATTAATAATAAGCCAATAAATAATATTTTACCAGAGTGTTCTGGGATCTGGTCGAGGTATATATATCATTAGTGGTCGTTTGGTAAGACTTTCGCTATAGTTGTATTTCATTGTCTTCGTAGATAATCAGATATGGCCATCCGCCTCAGCGATGGACAGTTCGCTTAAAGGCTTATTTGCGACTTCCTAAATCCTAATATTTCACAGTTAGACATCTGTCACATATTAGACATTTACATGTCTTTAATCGCTTATTTGTATTCCTTCGCGAGGAATAGATTTGTAAATTTGATCTCGGGCCAACTGCAAGTTCCAGGGCTCTTTTGATTAAAAACAAAGCTGGTAATTCGAGTCATACGACATTCTAAAGTATGGTTGGCAGCACCATGAACATGTCGATTTTAAAGGAGAAAAGATGCTTGTATGTCAAATAAATTGCTGCTACCACCGAAGCGATCCACTCTACCGGACAAAAGATGATGCTGCTGCCCAAAAGCGACACTTACTTCGATTATGAATCATTTACAAGAGAACGTCCGAAGTTAAATTAGCCATCATGTCGAAGCCAAACGGGAAATTATATATATATATATATATATATATTTTTTTTTTTTTTAAACTATCTCTTTCCAAGTAAAAGCATGATTAAGAATGAAACGACTTGGATGGATCATCAGCATTTCGGACAGGTCTGAACAGAGCTACGAGCCTTCGAAACTAAACTCGTATTCAACGAAGTAAATGGGAGTGTGCGCAGTGTGCAATAGTGCCATAAACGGTATGGTTGCGGTAAAATGTACACATTGTAACAACTTTTGTTGTGGACAATTGTTATCTCCATTATATATAAGCAAATACAACTGAAATGAGATACATATTGTCAATGTATATTTGCATACACGTATAAAGCATGTAGAGCGTAAAAATAACTACGCTTTAAAAATTCGAAGGTCGACCCACGCAGTGAGTGATACAGTTCTGCAGATTAAACAGATGTGGAAATACAGCCTCATAAACTGCGAGAAACTCCGCCAATTTCTAGGTAGGGCCAGGCATTGCCCAACGAGGGGGAACCGAGGTGAGAGACGGGAGGTGAACGGAGGATAGAATAAAAGATGAACATGGCCGAGACTGGGAACGGATACATTATTTCACGCGAGACGCTATGGCTGACGAAATGCCGGATGCTAAGAAGGGGACCGCCTCTTGTCTATCGGGAAGGATGAATATAGGTCGAATAACAAGGAACCTAGCTCCAGCGAGAAACAGCTCCAGAACGCCGTCTGGCATTCAAGCAGCGAATAGGTCGTTTGTTGAAATTGTGTGAACCACGTTCTTTAAACCAAAAAAAAAATAGAATAAAGCATGGGCCAAAAATCCTTTAGCTACTGAATAGGCTAGTAGCGTCAGTAGAGTATAAGGGAAAGGTCAAAATGGCATATAACCAGTGAGATTTTTCTGTTTGCCATTAATTTTATAAACGTGCTTTGTGAACGGATTATTAATTGGCGGTTCCTTTCTTCTTCTTTGGTACACTTTAGTACGTTCTTCAATAGAAAGAATTACGTTTTAAAGTCTAATTTTACATTTTAATATTAAACGGTACGTTGGCGCCGATACACGAAACACGATAAACGAATTGTAATGGACTTCCAACCGTACCAACTTTAGAGCATCCACACAATAGCTCGAGATAATACAATTCAGAGTCACGACGGATGATGTCAAGATGGCTGTAGACGAAATCAAATCTAAAAAGGCGCTCGATTCGTTCGAATCCTTGCGAAAGCTACCCGGATTTTATTTAGTTAATGTTAGCATGGCACTATTGGAATCTCTACATGGAGGTTACATGGATTGAGTGCTATTTGGCTACTAAAACTGATCGACGCCACACAAAAATAGTACGTAAGAACGGGCCTCCCTCATCGCTTCAAATAGGTTTGAAGAAACATATATATATATATATATATATATATATATATATATATATATATAGTCGTAACAGCCTGTTGCATCTAAATATATTTTTTTAAATCGGTGTCCGATGTATCCTGCTGAGATCAAATACACGACTTTTGCCATACGGAGGGTGCTGGCTATCGCTAAGATTAATGTCATCATGCTGACGGGTTATACACAGGGTATGGTTAAATTCATAGTTGATACTTGCGGAGTCGTAGAAATGCTAAAATAAGTATCTTCACAATGGAATGGGGGAGGGGCGAACATGCCTTGTTTTTAAGAGTGCTAGAGACACAACTCATTGCGTTATATCCATTTGGTTATCTAGACATCACATCACGCAATGCGTAATTGCAAGTGAACAAGTTGTTCGATTAAGAAACGGATTATTCCATTCGTCCGTTTGCTTGTTGAAAGGCATCTAGAAGAACGAGACCCATGGCGAAGTTTCTGAGTTTGTGCTCTTCATAGATAAAAGTTTATGCACACAGTTTTCATTGGTGGGCTAACGATAAACCGCATATTTTACCTTACAACTACCTTACAAGTCATCATAAATGTCCTCAAATGTTAGATAAACCAACGTAGCACACATTCCCTGCTTAGGAGACGTTTGTTTATTTAGCACTTTAGAAAGTTTATGATCCTCCTCACCATAACTGCCGGTAGATGATGCAGAAAGTTTTTTAAGGATGCTATATTAGCACGACGGAGCAACACTTTACTACAACAAGGCTATGGTACAAGCTCGCCTAGAAGCTACCTTCGGATGTCGACAATTTTTCCAAGACTAAATCGACTGAAAATGTAAGCGGCATACGTATAGAAATACCAACACTTTCCCAGTTTTGGTTTTATGAGCGTAATCACACGTCATTTTTAAGTAAGCAATTAAACGTGAAACCCAAAATAAGATTTTCACAGGGAACTCTTCTCAATACGATTAGGTTTCTCTTGTGAGCGGAAATTTCAGATGTGGTTCGGGCAAATTTTTTTTCCAAAACGCTGGAATGTTTTCCATCAAGCAACCCATAACCTCGTACTGCCAAATGTTGTGAAGTAATGTCCGGCCAGATGCATCCGTCTAACGCGTGTCTGTAAATTCACTCTCACTCCTTAATAAGACATTTCTACCCGCTCATTTCATTGGAAGTTTTTCAACGATATCTAAAATCCCCTAAAATATATACGGATGCCTAGAATATATATATATATATATAACCACTAAAATGTTGTACTTACTTTGAGTTCTTCTACAAAGTTATATTAAGTGTATTACAAACTATATACAGTCCAATAAATCTCTAGATACCGTTCAACGGAGTTTCAGCGAAATTCACCCTCAATCGTTTTTAGTATTCTTACCTTTTCTCTAGTTGCGTGGCAAGGGCTAATTGCGTACCCGTCGAGCGTCGGCACGTTCAAGTGTTGTGTAATGCATCCAACTTTTAGGAGACCTGGTCACGAACTAAAACTAAGCGCGCCTCTAGTTTACCGACAGGCGCGTTGAACGACATCTCCGACAGTTGCTGCTTCTCTTTTGTTAGTTTGGCTACTCTAGTGTGTTTTTTGCTCCGCATTTCAACGAATCTAATGTATGCGCATAATTACCGACGCGTTGATATGTAAAGCGTTCTCGTTGTTCGTCGCCCTGGTCTTGTCATTCTAATATGCGGCCCGTTCAACGGTAATGAATCTGACAAATTCTACAGCTAACAGGGTGGGTGAACTTAGCGACGCTATAGCTTATTGCGGACCTTGCACAAAAATGGCGTAAAAACGACAAAACATATGAAACACACCATACGCATACCTATTTCTACAATTTTTGTAAGGTCTATTGAACAACATCTCCAGCAATAGCTGCTCCGCTTTTCATTCTGCATTTCAATTAATCTATTATATGCGCATAATTACATAAACGTTGACGCCTTTGAGGTGATGATATAAAAAGCTCTCTCGCTGTTTGTCAGCCTCGTATTGTCACTCTGGTGTGTGGTCCATTGTACAACGGTGTTGAATGTGACAGATTTCAACAATAAGAGCTTCAGGTCCTCATCAACTTATTTATGTAGTATACCGTATTTGCTGCCCTACTCACCGCTATATGTATATATTTTCCATTTTAATTCAATTTCATTTTTAAACGTGGTTTATTCACGGATCTGTCTTTCAGAACGCTTAAGTTCTCGGTAAATTATTCTCTTATTAAGTTCTCGGCTACTATTATTTTTTTTAAAACATAAATATAATATGTAGGTAACACGGTGCTAAGAAGATGGAAAGAAAAATAAATCATATGTATTGGATGTTCCAGTGCTGCGTACACGGGCTTTCAGCCTTACGAACTACACGACTATAATGTTGCAATACACATAAGATACTGCAAATAAAACGCACTTAAAAAAAATTAAAAAAAAATTAAAAAAAAGATGTATAACGATGAGTCAAACAACGGAGCAGATAATCGCTCTCACCAATTTCCAAGGAGTGCTTTGTATAAGCACTTTACACAAACGGCAATTACAGCGGTTGGTTGCGACAATGACTTTAAAAGAGCATTTGCTGCGTTCTTTAGCATGCCGAACAATACAGGTAGTTTAACAGATTCTTAAAAATAGATTTTCAGAATTCGAATTTTGGCGCGCTTTCACGGCTGTTAGAAATGGTAACTTCTCGACTGCTAGCAGTCAAAATATTATGGTGATTGGCAGTTGCAATTTCGTTTGATCGCTTTTCCCGTGCAACGTATCAGCGTGATTTTGAAAAATTGAGAAAAATAGTTTTGAGTGGTTATCAAGAATTTTTATTTCAAATGTGACCCAAGTGAAAATTGAGTTAGACGAGGTGTACGGTGACTCTGCGCCATGTTTTGTCACTGTTTCCAACTGGATTAATGAGTTAAAAAGAGGTTGCAGGAGCACCGAGGATGAACTACGTTCAGGACGCCCAAAAACGGCAACTGATGAGGAACACGTGGAAAAAGTGCGAAAAATCGTTGCCGCAGATAAGCGAGTGAACATAAGCGAGATAGCAGAGGCCTTGGGGATCAGTTTGGGTAGTGTGCATTTCATCCTGCACGAGACTTGAAGATAAAAAAGCTCAGAGCAAAATGGGTGCCGCATTTGCTCATCCAAGGCCAAAAAGACGCTCGTGTTTCCGCGTCACAGCGAAATTTGGCCAAGATTTTAAAAAATTCGTCGGTTTTTTGACGCAGATTCGTAACCGTCGATGAAAGCTGGGTCCATCGCTACACTTCCGAGACCCAAGAAGCATTTCGCCAATGGTGTGCACCTGGTGAAGAACCTCCGAAGAGGGTGCGGACAACGGCATCGGCCGGAAAGATAATGGCTACGGTTTTTTGGGACCAACGTGGAATGATTCTGGTCGAATACCTTGAGAGCGGTAAAACGATCACGGGAGAATATTATGCAAGACTGTTGAACTGCCTGAAGCAAGAACTCATCGTGAAACGGCCCGCTTTGCAGAAGAAGGTTGTCCTGTTTCACCAGGACAATGCTCCTGCACACAAGTCGCGGCAAGCATCGGCAAAACTGGCCCAACTTAGGTTCGAACTTACTGAACAACCCTCCTATTCTCCAGGCCTGGCCCCCTCTGAATATTTCCTCTTCGGACATTTAAAGAATAGTCTCGGTGGAAAGCGTTTTTCCAGTAATGAAGAGGTTAAGGCTGCTGTCAATGCCTATTTTCAGTCTAAAGACGCGGAATTCTACTCAAGAGGTATCAATGCTCTGAAATCTCGTTGGGAAAAGTGTATTGAGCTTCTCGGGCAGTATACCGAATAAGAAAAAATTAAAGGTAAGATTTGGAAAATTCTTGGTTTTCATTCGAAGGACCGACTCAAATGCCCCGCACCCTGGCATTCTTCTGATGTCGCAAACCCAAGCTGATGGCCACTAAAAGCATATGAGACATCTTGTTCTTAAAAATTCAAGCGATCGCCAGTCGGAAAGAGACAAGCTCCGGCGAGAAAGGGCTAGGGTGGTAGCCCTTAGGACGGGGGACAACAAACCTTGCAAGGGCCGAGAAACCACTAGCGCTGAGCAGTCATCATTCTCACTGTTGGGGAGGCGGAAGACAACGGGCTCGAAAGAACAGGAAAAGCCAGGCCGTGTCGATGTTATTCTCTGCGACTGAAACACAAAACGTTAATTCACTTTTTGGCTACTTATCAACGTTCTCACTTCGGCTGGATGCGGACCAACCGCTAGCGGCCAGTGACATCTCGAATAGCGCGAACCAATCCATCCGCGATATGTTGCCTCTATGATTGGTCATTGTAAGACGATCCCTCTTAACTTGCCTACCATAGAAAGCGGCCCTATCAGAGGTCGCAACGTCTGCTGCTGGCGAAAAAATACAATAGCGTAAGCGAAGTCCTGTACCTCGGGCGATAGAAAATAATATAGTATTCGACCGGACGGTTGGTCACTTACAAAAAGTACCATTGAACACGATGGTCCAGGCCTCGATGTCACACCGGAGCTTACTAAGCTGTCGTTGCTCGCGTCAGGTAATAGCCTTCTCCTTCCCCGAAACTACTTCAGTGCAGCCAACGTGACCATGAGATAACACATCGATATGCGATCATCGTTAACGGTGGCGCTATATTATCTTCCGCCGCAACTGGCTGTACCCCTATAATGTGTGATGACACTACCACACAAAGATAGTCAGCTGGGGGGGGATTGAGAGTTAACACACTCAGAAAGCGTGACGCGCGACCTAAATGTCTTCCTGCGCACACTATAAATCAAAAGAGCACGCGCACATTTGCCGAGACACTGATCGCTATGAAAATCAAAGTAAAACCTCACAAAACAGTCCGTTTTATGGGAGCGGGTCTGGGCAGAAAGGGCTTCACCGAGCTGGCCCTTTCTGCCCAGATCGGTGGGGCATACAAAGCAATTAATTATGTCACTGAAACTAGAAGGTGGCTTGTTTGGTCTCGGAGGCTCCCCCAACGTAGGCATTTTTTCTGGGTTTTGGGAAGCTCTGTTGAACTTCCGGGCAACATTAGGTGGGCTAATTGCGCGAATCACTGCTCTTTTTCCGCGTCGTTAGTCCGCGGTGCGCGAGTTACGCTTGCTGTGGGCACTTTCAGCGCAGATAAAAAGTTGGTCAGATGTGCAAGTGCACTATATTAACATTTCCTAGGCTCGTTTGGCTCATTAAATATCTGAATCAGTGTCTTGTTGGACACCTGCTCCAGTGTTTGAAATTTCTTTCTCGCAAAGACAAGTAGCGCGAGCTCATCCGCGTAAGTCAGAGTATCGACACCCTCCAGAAGACTGTCGATTTCTTATACCCCGTCATAAGTAAAATTTGCCCGGACTGGGCTCAAACAGAGTCCTGTGAAACCTCGCTGCGTGTCTTGAGGGATCGTATAGTCTCTTCGACGGTATGATGTAGCACACGCTTCAAGGCACATTACGTGGATAGATCATGGCAAAATCCACACTAAGCGTACGAACATGCGTGCTTCTCTTTCTTACTTAGGTGCTAATCCATTAGGTTTACCATTAGCTTGGCCACTGTGTTCAGTGGACCAATTGGCTGATGGGCTCACGCGTCCCTGGTTTGGGTATCAGCACGAGATCGTAGGCTGTCCAATCGGTCGGTAACTGCCTCGTCCTGAAGAACCTCTCGGTGCGGTCTTTGACTATTTGTGGGAGTCGCCTCGTAGAGATTGTAACCACTTTTGGATGTATCTCGTCCGGTCCGGGGGCTTTGCCAGGTGTGAGCCGAATCTCTGCGCGCTTAGTGTGACGGAAGGATTTCATCATCGCCCACTTTAATCCGCTCATGATCTTGTACAGCTTGCTGGGGAAACAGCACGGTCGCTATCTAGTAAACCGTTTCCGAAGTCAGTGCAGGGGGCGTGTCGGCCGCAATGATTCTGTAGGGGAATCCGCAGGGATCAATCTCCACAAATTGTATCCGTTCTCGCCACGCCCTCGCCTTCCTCTGTGCAACTAACTTCTTAAGGTTCCGTTGGGTCTTCTTGACTATCTTTAGAAAGGCGTCGGCTCGGGCCGTTGCCTCGTGCAAATGTGCTCCGTCCTCGCATATTCGTGCCTTTGTGCGACCTCTGTTGCATCTGATGCAAGCTTTCTGAATTTCTTTTGTCCACCATACGGACTTTTAGCCAAGTCTCTGCAGGATATTGACCCTACTCGGCTGCAGGTCGTTGTCAGAAGACCCGTGATGTTGGTTGCTGTAGGTCCCTACTCTACTACCTGCGGAGCGCTCTTATCCATGGCCTGATGTAACTTGTCCCTACGCACTGTACGCTGTCAAGGCGGCGCATTTGCCAGCGTGTTCGATCGGAAGCAGCCATAACTTTCCGGGCCGGTGCTACCAAAGTATGCGTAATGTACCTATGGTCAATAAGTTACACTTTCTTTTCCGTGACTATTCAGTTTTTGACCGTTGCCGTGTAATCTTGGCCGAGGTCGTGGACCACGTCAAGGTTTAGTCCCTCCATACACTCATGAAGTCGCCGCCCTCGCCCTGACGTGGACTTCCTGCTTCAGGCTGTACTAGCAGCGTTAAAATCTCCGGTGAAAATAATTTTTAGCGCATGCCCCTGAACATTGCTACGTATATGAATTAGAAATTTTTCAAAATACTCGAGATGTCGATTTGGCAAAAAGTGGCAGCTATATAGTACCGCCACCTTTGTAGACACCTATCCACGTGAATTCCCTTCCCTGACCTCGACTCGTCATCTTTTGCACTCCACTCTGCTTCTAGCAGTAGCCTCCTTTAATTCGAAATTTAGGTTAAATTAAATCATATATTGCGGTTTCCGACTGGTGCCAGCTCTGTGCCAGTCCCCGCCGCCACCGTCCGCTGGAATTATTGTGGAAATCCTTTTCAGCGCCTTCTTCTTGCATTTCTTGATTTTTTTGGGCGAGGAGCGTCCTTGAGCAGCAGACGTATTCCTCTCTGGCCTTCTATCGTTGAAATCCGCCCTTCTTTAGCTTGTCCAAGTTTTTCTTATCTTCAAAATATCCCTTAATTCATTGACCCTTTTTTGGTAGTGACCAGTTATCGGCGCAATGCCTTTCCTCATTATAAACATAACACCTAGACCTCTCAGTTCGATTTTAAAGCAACTTGGGACTCCTCCGGTCTGCCGATCGAGACGACTATCTTAATTTACTTGTCCGTGCAAACGACCTGTGTCGTAAACGACGTTCGGATTTCTTTGGGGGTCTCTGCGATGATTTTTCCTTCTGCCACTTTGACCCGAACAGTGGTTTGCACTTTGTCCTCAGCCGTCTATTTTGGGTCCGGTTTCTGTGGGCTTCGTCGGTTTTTTTTGTGGCTCTCGAGCAGACACTCTAATTTTTAGCGGTTGATCGCCTCTTGGCGCTTACTGTAAACTACTGCCCACCGTACGGTACTCGAGCCATCGGGCTTCTCAATAGACAATATAGAGGATTTCTTCTTTGCCCTTCCGGCGAGAGTGTGATTCGATATTTGTTACAATACATCCGCTACTCTGAATGAAAGACTAAGAATATTCTGACAGAAGAATAAATTGGCAGTCTCGGTAGACCTTAATAACTATGTACACCTCCAATGATTAAGCGCCCGCTCACATTGGAGCAGGATGCTATGAATCTGCCCATTGAGGTAGAAGAAGTAAGTTAGGTCCCGCGCGAGGCCAGACCAGGTGTACTATAAGCACTGGGTGCAGTCTAAACCACTCTTACCATCAAAACCTCAAACCATCTTTATGATTTTTTCAATGAGATCATGAAGAGGGACAAATGCATAGAGCCTGGCATATCGCTAGGCTTTCTCTGCCATTTAAGGGCAAGCATGGCGATGACAGACGAGACTCAAACCTATATCGCGATATAGCGTCTGAAAGGATGCTAAAGAAGATTGTCTGCAAGTTAATTATAAATCGGATCGAGTACGTGGTCGACCAGACTCTTCCGAGCTGTGGCCAGACTCGGTGACCTTGTATGTAGTTTTTAAAGACTGCGTCAAAGCCGATAAAACATTTTGAGATCTCCTGTTGAAGTCCTTCCGACACGTAGGTGTTGGCGGCTTTCTTCTGAGCGCAATTTCAAGTTTCTTTGATAAAGACACATTACTGGTACAGGGTGGGCAGGAAGTGTTGCCGGTAAGAGAACATGTAGGAACCCCGCAAGGAAACCTACTGCGCTGCGTCTCCTTTACTCGTCTACTTGCCGATTTTATTGTGCTTTAGAGTGTTATATTATTTTATTAGTTATGATGTACGCCGATGACATAGTGGTCGCTCATCACGACCTGGGTGCCATAAGCATATCACTTCTCTGGCAGACGTGTTTCTTGTCTCACGGGGGCTAGAAATAAGCGCCGTTAGGTTCAAGGATGTGAAATTTAGTAGATTAGATCGGTTAGCTGCTAAAGACGTTATACATTGCGGCGGCCAATCCTCAACATTTGTCAACTCTCTCCGGTAATTGGGGTTTTGGCTCCATTACACTGGGACGACTTGTGCACATCGTTGAGACAGGGCGCACAGCCTTAGTCTCTTTGTATGGATAGGTCGGCGATGTCCGGCGACTGTTCTCTTCCACCTCAAGATTGTCCCAAGGCTGACGTAAGGTCTTGACAGAATACGGGGACACTTCACTTGGGCAAACTTGGGCTTGCTTGAAAGATGTGTTGCAATGTACATAAAGCGAGTACTTTGCCTATCAATGCGGGCAAGGAGCCGCTTTGTGTACCTATTGTTAGGCTGTGCACCGGTCATCTTAGAATGGGAAAATAGAGTTCTGCATGTGACAATCGCCACCTCTATACCAGATTCATAGCTTATGGCTATCATCAGCTGGACTGTTCGAATACGAACTTCTACAAGGAGTACACGGAGTGCGTCTGTCGACTGCGCTCTCAGGCGCGTACGAAGTATCATGCATCTGCCTGCCTGGCTCTAGCAAATAGATTGCACTGCCTCTCGCGAATAACATGGCGAAAATAGCTGACAACGGTATAAGTGTCAATGGTACGTATACATTCAATCCGACTGAAATGAATTTGATGATGATGTAGTATAATAATTCTTTCTTCTTTGCCCTTCCGGCAATACCACAATTTATGCTCTAGTGCTACCTATTCTACTGCAAGGTACTAAGTAGAACTCTGCAAGCGTAAACAGCAGGTACACAACTCGTACTCCTCGTAAAAGGCGACACTTGAACAGACCAATTACTGACAACCATGCACTATGTCCCTGGTGTATACGTAGCGACTGTCACACGAAGGGCTAGACCAAAGGTGCAAGGCATTATATATCTTCATCCCTCGACTTTACGCCGGGCGTGTTTGACTTTAGCTTCCCAGTCCAAAATGAAACATTCCTAGAATACTGCGCGCGGTGACTTCAGCCTTAGTGAAACTGTTACCGTAGTTGGTGGCCTGGCATAGGCCGGACACAAAGCAGCTTTCTGCTCGTATATGCTGAATAAATAATGAAAGGCACCCTTAACCCAGGTGGAAACTTGCCAGCGCAAGGTGGTTCCGCGCTTTGTCAATACTACATATTAACATTCCGGAACAATCTTAGACATAAAAAGCTTTACTACTGAAAAAAGAGTGGTCTTTTGTTGGGCCTTACCTACGTCCCCGTAAAGAAAGAACTAAAAACCGTTCGTTCTCTTAGTGTCTATCTCAGTTCCCTCCGAGACAAGGAATGTCTCTATTTTAGAGGTAGTGCGCGTGATTGCAGTTAGACCGCAAGACGCGATTATGTTATCATCTGCATGCATTACTATCACGGCTTTTTGGTACATTTTCTGGAAGAAACCAGCAAGGTCAGCAAGGAGAAGGACAAGCGAGACACAGCTTAGCGGGCGCCCCTCTTTGGAGAAGGAGGGTTAAACACTGCTACGTGCTATTGCTGCGAATAGGGAATGTAAAGGGCTACAATCTTCAACGTCGAACAGTACACGACTTGACCCCAGCGGATGGAGGTTAGCCCGTAGGGACCCATACCCACTAAACGCACCCCCTCAAGCTTCACGATCTAGTGTCGCAGATCTTCATAGAACAGTACTATGGGCCACCAGGAGAAGTCGCGAGTGCCACAATAGATAGCTTAGCCGGGGTCATCCATGGGTTACCCCAACGTTCGACCTGCATTGTTCCAACGCCTGCGGACCCGTAATATTCAAAGTTCGGAGATCTGGTAATACAGCAGGCGTCTAGCTCTCTAGCTAACTCTTTTTTTTTCGCGTTGGATTCGTTGAGAGCGGACGTGCGTACGATTTGCTCTTCTAAATTGGTGGCGTTTAATAAGTTAGAGCGTCTTATGTACAGTGATCTCTACCACAGTGATTGCTTGCGCAGCCGAGTTTTGATTGCTGTGCATCCTAAAGTGTTTTATTGGCTTTAAGTGTGCCCAAGAGTTGTAATCTCTTCTAGTGCGCAGGTCTATTCGTGTTCGTTTTGTTGACAAACGTATAGATCATCTTTGTTTACATGTGGCTACAATCGTCGGCGCAGGCTAGATGCTAAGGTATGCAGTCATGGCAACAGACAGCGCAGCCTAGGTGGTCGCGCAAGGAATCGGCAGCCAAACGACCCCGTTTCGAAACCCGCAGTGCATTCATGTTTTAATTTTTTTTAATTTACGCTAGTGGAAGCGTACCACGTTGTTGTAATATAAGTCGGCTATCCATTTAGTCAATTATTGCAAGAACATACAGCGGAAAGCCGCTAAGATGCCGCCCGGCAGTTCGGGAGAGCCTTCGCCTCCATCAACCCTGGACATAGCTCGCCTACGGCAGTGCGTGCCTTCCGCGTCCGCGTCCAACGAACATTCACCAACAGAAACGACTGAGAACATTGGATCTGCCCGGATGATAGACACAGATGTACCATGTGAAACGACCTTAGCATACTAACCAAGCGTTGGTGCCAAGCGAAGGAAGCCAGCTTTGCCGCCAGAAAGCGAAACCGAAACTCAGGAGAGTACACAAAATGTTGGATTTGTGACTGTCGCATACTGAGGGGAAAAATATTCTCTCAAAATAACAACGAAACTTGGAAAAACTTGAAGAAGATCTACGGGTTTGGTGGGTGCGTTCAAAATAATCATTCAAAGAAAGGAAACGTCGGTGTGCACTAAAACAGTATTCCCCAAAGGTTCATTGTTAACTATATACAAGCACATCTTCGTCTTGTCTTCCAAGTCCAAGATATCCGGGGACCGTAAATCGATCATAGTATGGCTCCCTGACGTAGAATCGACTCAGAAGCTGTGTCCAATCACAAATCTCGGAGACTTCTTGGTGTCTGTCCACTGTCCATTATTTTCATTGTTTCAAGCATGGATTAAGGGAGTTCCAACCTGCCTTACAGAGAACGAAATTTTATAGGAACTAGCATTGCTTGGGGTCAACCATGTGAAATGACTTACGCGGTTGCACTGCGGTGCTGTGGTTCCTATGGGTAAAGTGATCGTTTTATTTACCCGACAACCCCTAACATCATTATTTTTGAGATTTCAGTCAAACCAAGTAGTGCTTGAACCTGACCAGCCTAGGCTCTGCCACAAGTGCCTACGGCCTGGGCACGGCGGTGTAAATGGCAATGGTGCACTGCGAATGGCGGAACGGTGTACCAATTAGGCGCGGTGTATCAATTGCCGGGGCGCTTATCCGTCCGGGTCGCCTTCGTGCCCCCGTTTAGCCTTTCTCTTAGAAGCCACTTCCCGCCAAAAAGCTTAAGAAGCGCACAGGGAGACCCTATGCCAACAGGGAGACGTTTGCCTTACGGCGCCGACTAAACCGCGCTACAACGCGCCGAGCACCCAAGCCGGCACGGCCTATCCGTGCCATGACCGACGCTGCGACTCATCTGTCGCAAGTCATATCAGGAGGCGGATCAGACCTGATGGGCCAGCTTAGGGCTTTAATGCAGGCTTTAGAACCACTTCCGCAGCTTTTGCCAACGTTGGAGAGCCTCAAACGTATGATGCAATAGTGATGCAGCACGACCCCAACAACATATCCAGCGGCGAATCAATTGGGTTGAGGGCACACTCACAACAAACAGCTTGCCCCCTGTGCAACGGACAATAGACAAAAAGAAGGCTTACGAGGCATATAGCAGCCAATCATCCATTAGCCCCTCTTAGCTCATTCACAACTTCCCCCACACCGATCGATAACAACACACAACGGACCGCCCGCATCATCGAAAATATCCAGGGTGCAGCGAAGAGGTCAAGACTGTGAAGAATTGTTCCGAAACCCGTAAGGAAAGAGGTAGCGGAGGCACTGGCAAATGTTTTCTTGGTAATCATGGCCGATAATAAGGAACACGCCTGGTATGCGCTTTTCTCGTTCGCGCTAGTTGTTCTTCGTCTTCCTTCCCCACAACGACGCCCAATAACTCTCCGTCATTATTTGTCATAGTGATTGAACGAAGATAATTCCCGTCGTTGGAAGAAGTTCTCCAATGGATTGCGTCTAGCCGAGGTCATAGCCCCGGTTTCTAAGAAAAACCGCACTATCAAGAATGACCGTGTCCGCTAGACTATTTTTAAGCTAACTGAGAGCGACGTTTCAGGGGCAGCTAGGTTGATCAGATCGTCGGACGTCCTGTCTCCCAGCACAGATCACCTGGCAGCCCTTCGCAATAAGCACCCTCCAGTCCGCCAGGCCTAGATTGGCCAGCCCCCCCGGGCTTTTGCTTCCATGTACCACGTCGGGGGAAGAAGTTATAACCGCGGTCAAGGGTTTTGCCCGAAGTTCCGCCGGAAGTCTTGACTTCATCCAATCACGACTGCTAGTAGACCTACTATCTCCGACATTGAGAGACACAGCCGGTCGGCTGACAGGCCCATTGGCCAAAATCGTGGACTTACTCTTGTAGGGCGCCTCTCCACTTCAACTACGTCTTATAATCTTTGGGGCTAGACTTTTTGCCTTACAGAAGAAAGACGGGTCAGTGAAGCTAATTGCTTGCTTCTCCACCTTGCACAGGCTAGCCGCAAAGATTGCTTGTAATAAAACCAGAGATAAAATCCGCCAGGCGACTGGTCCCCACCAGCTTGGGCTTGCTACACAAGCCGGGGCCGAGGCCGCCGTGCATGCCGTCCGAGCTTTTATCGATTCACGCTCACTAGCTGGGGTTCTCGTAAAGCTGGATTTTAAGAATGCCTTCAACTCTGTAAGACGGGATCACCTGTTGAAGGCGGTCGGGGCGCACTGCCGCCAGCTGGCACACCACGTCTACCAAGCCTACCGTTACTCTTCTCACCTGGTTCTCCCGAATGATCTCATATCCTCGGCCACGGGGCTGTAACAGGGTGATCCTTTGGTCTCTTTATTGTTTTGCCTGAGCATTAAAGAGCTAGTTGACTCACTTAATAGATCTCTAAACATTTGGTACATTGATGATGGTGTGCTGAAGGGAGACGCAGGGTTGTAAGATTGCCCTCGACTACGACCTGGGGTTTCTGGGAGTCGCCCTACGACCACAAGGGCTCGCGGGCGCTCTCAAAATTGTGAAAATATGTTAAAACACGTTCTATTTTACATCGCTTGTCGTCCTCCGCCACTAGGGTCACCCACCTTCTCCGAGGAGCTAATCTGACAGGGAGATTGGACGACCTTCGTATATTGGACGAGTTAAATATTTAATCTTCAGTTTATTCACCATAACATTGGTAGTTACAATAAATCCGTATGTCCTATAATTCAGTGCTGCAATTAAGCAGGTAATTCACACGTTCCTGCAGTGATTGTGCGTCGATTGACGCGCATCGTGTCAAGTGGTAGCGGCTGATGTTACATTCTCCACAAAATCTGCACACACATTCGTCAATTTCGTAGCACGCTCCCTTCAGACATATAAAATGGTGATAACCATGCCAGGTTATCCTACACAACAGAGTCCGATTTGTTTGGAGAGCCTTCTTCCACTTATCTGTGATGAACGCTGGTCCTTCTGTATAATTCTGCATTACAAAATTAATATTTCTTTCCTCTCTAAACTCTAGGTATCGGTCCAACACATCTGCATTAAATGGTATTCCATCAGATATGAGGTCCTCCGTGAAGGTTCTTTCTCGGCAAAGCGCTAGCGCTAGTGTCGCCGATGCGTTCCTAGGTAGTCCAAGTACACGCTGTATAAAGCAGGTTTTAACTCGGTCGATGTTCTTAAGATCTGTCAGGCTAAGGTGAGGCGCAATTACTTGTAAGCTATATTGGACGATTGGTGCGATCTTTATCTTGAATAGGTTGACGGCAATCTTAAGGTCGGTGTCACGAAGTTCTCCAAGAAGCATTATGACTGCCGTTGCTTTGGCTCGTTTTTCTTCTATGTGCCTCCCAAACGAGAGTCGTGAAGTTAGAGTCACTCCCAAATATGGGAAATAACTTACTAGCTCTATAGGAGTGCCGTTTATTTTTATATGGCGATCTGCGATGGCGTATGCTCCTCCACGACTAAAGCGTAGGACTTTTGTCTTGTTTATATTCATTGTCAGTTTATTTTCATTGCACCATTTTGCCGATTCGCTAAGATAGAACTGTAAGTGGTCTCGGGATTTTGCGAGAACCACCAGATCATCGGCATAGAAAGCATGCGGTGCTTTTACTTCTCGTAGAACTTCCGTTAGACCTGCCACGTATAGGATAAATAAAAATGGGCTTAGGGAGTCTCCTTGGGCGACGCCGGTTCTCTGTATGATTGGGTCCCTGACATAATGATCGCCGTTCTTAATAAAGATGCAGTTATGGACTAACATGTCATGTATGAGGTTGTACATCGGGCCCGTGATTGCGTATCTGCTGTGAATGACTTGCAAAAGGCGATCCCTGGGTACGCAGTCGAAGGCGGTTTTGAAGTCAACAAATGCTGCGTAAGTCATTTCACTTTGAGCCTGTCGTTCTTCTACATGGTCCAGTACAAACTTCAGAGCGTCTGCAGTTGAGCGTTTTCGAAGAAATCCGTATTGTTCCGTCGGGAGTTGTTCAATTGTGTGCTCGTAGAGCCTCGAGGCAATGAGTGAAGTGAGTACTTTGTATATCACGCTTGTTAAGGAGATGTCTCGGTATGACTTTGGGTCCGTAGCATCTCCTTTGCCTTTATATATAGGCTGTAGGTAGCTCTTTCTCCACTCATCTGGTATTTTACCCTCGCGTAGGCACATATTGTAAAGTTTCGTTAATGGGGGGCATAAAATACTTATGTTGGCCTTTAAGTGCTCGTACACGATTTGGTCTGGCCCCGCTGCCTTGTTATTATGCTTTGATGTGACTGCTAGTCCTACTTCGGCTTCCGTAAAAGGAATGAACTCAGATCCAGGGTCTCTCCTTGGGAGGGCTGTTTTACCGCTGAGAAGATTTGTGAAATGTGTCGTCCATTCTATATCATTAATTAGTGGATTTCCTGTGGCCGAGCGTGTCGGAAGGAGAAGCCACGGTCTATATACGCTGTCTCGTACAAGGCGCATTCTTTGTTTTTCTTCGTGTCGAAGCCTCTTTTCTTTCTTCGTGGCCTTAAATATTCTTTTAAGGAGAGCTAACTGTTGTAGACCTCCTTGGCTCATGTCATTATGTGTACAAATAATATGTTTCATGTATTTGCATTCATTATCGAACCAGGGTTTGTGTAGCCGTGGTTTCATTTCGTTCTTAGGCCTGGCTGCTTGGGAAATTGCCCATCTAAGATTATTTTCTACGTGGTTAACATCGCACGTAAATTGTAGTGACTTAAGGGCCTGTTCTAGCGTGCTTGTGTTCAATGTTCGGCTGAGTTGTTGTTGGTTTTGGACTGGATTGTAAGGTTCGGGGCGTAATAGGTCGAATATTACTTTGCAGTGCTTACGGTGTGCTGAGGTTATCGGCCTAAGATTACGTATTATTGTCCCTGGCTGACGGCTTGTAGTTAGCACAATATCCACTACACTGCTGCCGTTCCAACAAATATAGGTTGGATCGCTAAAATTGTTTTCGATGTTCAATCCAATTTCGTTAATACCTACCATAAAACCCGTCTGGCGCGCGTCATCTTTTTGTAAATTGACGTTAAAATCTCCTGCTATTATAACGTTCTTACGCAAGTCTTTGCAATTACTTAAACAATCACCAATATCTTGTATTATATTTACAGTCTTTTTGTCGGGTGGGCTATATATACACACTAAATAATAGTCACAAAGTTCTACAATAACCTGGCGAGCGGTACATTTAATTTGACGGGCCCACTCTGATGTCCGAACTGCTATTGTTACACCCCATTTTGGCCGTCCATATCCCTGTGGTTTAAGCGCTAGCCCATGGAACGCCTTGTGATTTGGAAATGTAATGCATGTCATGTCGGTTAAAAAAGTCTCTGTTAAAAACATAATATCAGGCTCATTAAAATCGTTTTCTCCTGACGTCTCGTACAGTGACGCCAACGACTCTACGTTCCATAAAAGACACCTCGACTGACCTTTTAGTCTTGGCGGGTTATTTAATCGGGAATTCAGTCACATTGGAGTGTGCTGCAAGGACTCATCTAGCCTGCTTCGTTTTTCTCCAATACCCGACCCCCCTTCTCTTACGCTGTATACTCTATATGGTTTTAGTTGTCCACGATAGGGACGGAAACGGCTGCCTTCGGGCCAAACCGCGGGATCAAGTATTTCTTGGAATTTCTCCTCTTTGACTTGAACGTGAAAACTGTTATAATATGCTTGGTTCAGTCCAGCAAGTTTTGTTACTTTTACTTCTCCGTCGGGGCCTACGACATTTAAATGTACTACTGAACTACAGGCGCTCAAGAAACGATTTGACGAACTATTAAAACAGCTCAAAAATAACAACTATACTACGATGCGAGCAGCTGACCTACGCTCAACTCAACAGGTTAAGCAACATCAACAACAACAAAAGCAGCAACAGCAGCGGCGGGAGCAAGGCCCACGTGCCACATCCACGTCGCAATACACACCACGTCGTCTTGGCTTCAACGGCGATCCACGCAAGAATGTGAACACACCAAAGAATGGACAAGTGAGACGAGCCGACATGTGGAACATTGTAGGAAAGCGCGGACGGGTTGTGCACGTAACGACAGGCACAAACAAGATGACGGACTTGCACGTCGTAAACGATCGTGACGTGCCCGAACGGCCAAGAATGAAAGCACTATTCTTGACCCGTATTGCACTCTCACACTCGAGCGAAGAACTACAACAATATGTCACCCGTATTGGACGAGTTAACGCTGATGGATCGCCACTTCTGTCCCACTTCTAGTGGCAAAGCCAAGCTGGTTTACCTACTGCTTCACCAATTTGTGACGCATTTTTCCAACAGGCAATTTTTGCTGTTATCCTACGGAATGTAGATGAGCATGCGATAGAGCAGGTTGTGCCGTCCTTCTTTTTTAAAGCAAATAATCTCACTCCAAATATGATTAGCAAGATATCTGTTGGCGGCCTCTCTCGTAGTGAAATTTCAAAGAGATTGGCAAGTGCATCGGCCAAAGCCTCCGCTTTTTTACCCATTGCTCGAGAAAGCAAATCTTGAAAAAGCCTTGGTCGAACGAAGTCAAGGCCCGCAGCGGAACTTCTGGAAAAGCTTCCCATTGCTCGGTATATATCTTCTTTGCACTAACTCTCCTCTTCAAGTCTTCCTCACAGGTGCCAGCGTTTTGCGTTTCTGGTGACAGACTCGAGCAGCCAAGTCCCTGAGGTTTTAGCGCATAATGTCTGCCAACGAACGCAAGTCATTCTTGACGTTTGGAAGGCGAAGAATAACAGGACTAAATGACAGCAGAGACAACTATGCCGAATTATGATTGTAAGTCACTACGTCATCTAAGACATTTACTAGACATTCCGGCACACACTTTCTTGCTGTTCTGGGTATTATACGTATCATCGTTACATGTTTAAAAACAAACTGAATGTGAGATGTCATTTGTGTAAGTTGTGGAGGCATGGATTCTTTTGCAGGCTGTCCGAAAACTACTTTCGTTAACGGCTTCTTCGTGTCCCGTTCGGTAACTTCAATCACACTATACGCAGCCAGTTCCGAAAGAATTTCCTTTTCTGTGATAATCGTGGATACGCCGTGGATGCGTGCTCGGAATCTCGAAATTGATGTACAGGTCGGCGTTACCGGTATATCGCCTATTATTGACACCGCGAGTATTTGCTAGTTGGGGCCAACACCACAATGCCTTTACTACCACCAAAAATTCTGCATGAAGGAAACATCTCATAAACAAGCGCGTGTTCGCGCGTAGTACGTAATCCGACGAGTTGACTTCTTCTGGACCGTCACGAATCTCTGGTCATCTTTACTATCACCGTCGTTCAAGCTTTTCCTCCGCTTTGCACCAGGAATATAGTTATTCTCCGCAGTGAAATCTGAAACTATGTATATCCATTGTTAAGGTCCTCTCAATGCCATTATTACCACGGTTGTCATCGGTGTTAATAGCGCTTCGATGTATATATATATATATATATATATATATATATACATATACATACATTTATGCACACTTTACATCTCGAATCGACCCCACGAGAAGAAAATCAATTCTTTCTAACGACCTGAAGCCTTACTGGCAACCTAAAGTGGTATAAAGTAATTTTACAATTACAGGTGAGGTATAAAGTAATTTTACAATTACAGGTGAGGTATAAAGCAATTTTACAAATACAGCATTGCGGCCACCTTCCACAAGGAGCTAAGAGGACGACATTATGTTAGCAGGTCTGTGAGATCCACATTGCCGTGACCCTTACAACGACGCAAGGTGTGTTTTATGCAATTTTCTAGCTGATCTCCTTAAAAATGATATATATACATTAGACAGGGTTTTTTTTTAACACGGGTTTGTATGCGGTTTAGACCCAAAATTGGCTGGTTGTATTAAATATAAACGTTCCTCAGGAGTTCCCGTGCCGATTTATTACAAAAAAAGTTAATCTTAATATCTGTTTTAATCTATATATAAGCTTAAAAGAGGTAATAAAGGGCCTGTTAATTCAAACCCTGTATATATATATATATATATACGAGCGGTTATATATATATATATATATATATATATATATATATATACATATATGCCTTCATCGATGCATCTCCAGTCGAAGTTGGCTAATGAATCCTAAAAAATCTGGTATCACTATTGCGTATCTCAGCATGACGATGACACATCCATTCATCAACATTTTTAATGTATACATATATGCCCAGGCGGTCACGAACTACTTGGTAACGCGCAGCGCTTCATTGTTCAGCTGGTCCTTAGAAAAACAGCTACGAAATAGTAAATAATAGTATCGGAAAGTTCTAGTTCAATCTAGTTGGATTCGCGAACAACCTGACCGACAAGGCTGACATGTCGAAATACATTATCAATAGGTGCATATATAAAACGCTGCCGTTTGCAGTATAATACGAAGTTGCTTACGAGATTCCGCCCTGAAGCGCGCATTATTAGTCGCAACTGGCAAATACCTGGCAAATGATATTATGAACATGTAACAATAAACTAATTTAATGTTTGTCGCAACTAAACCGCCCATAGTCTCATGCTTTAGCCAGTACTTAGAGTTGACCTTCAGAAGTTGGCTGCTCTATTATTTCATGCACTGCAGCAACAAACAAGAACTGATTGTCTGGTTACCGTTTGAGTACATTGCTACTCTACCATGGAAAACGTTTTAAATTTTTTCTATACCAGACGTAGCAGCAGTTTCTAAAAGTGGCGCTCAAACCTTTCAACGAGGCTGTTGTGCTATCGGCTGGCCATCCAGGATACGTGCCATGTGTATGTGCTTCGGTTACTCGGAAACAATGCAGCTGCTATCCTTGACGAAGAATGAAATAACAGTGAAAGCAAAAAGGAAGATACTCTCCAAAAAGCGGAGCGTGCAATTGACTCATCTCAATCGAATTACATCGCTGTGTGCATAATGCTAGTGTGCCAATGCATAATCTAATATTACAGATTAAATCAGAAGACAGCTGTGTTGTTTGCCATAATGGAGCCTAAACTGGACTGTTGGACCCAATAAGGGACAACTGAGATTTTGTGATGTGAATTATTGCATCACGAAGAGACGGTACTGACACATGAAGGAAGCGGATTTCAGAAATTCTCTCTCACTCTCTCCCTATATATATATATATATATATATATATAGAGAGAGAGAGAGAGAGAGAAAGCGTGCACGAGGCCATGAAAGAAAGGGGACAAGAAACAGTGTCCCTCCAACGCTTGGGGATACGTTTAAATGTATCGCGAACGGCTTTGAGTTGTGATGGCGAGTCTACTTGGCATTCACTTGGTTTGAACTACAGTTTTCGAATATCTCGCTACTGCTCTGATAGAATGGCAGAGATAAATGTACGTATAGCCGGCCAGAGAGCGCGATCTCAGCGCGCGCCTGCCCGTATGTATGGCTCCAATGGCGCCGCCAGAAACAGCATCAGCGACAGCAGCAGCAACAGCGGCAGCAGCAGAAATAGCGGCTGCAAACGCCGTGGTCGTCGTCAAACAAACAAAAAAAGGCTCGTCGTCTGGCCTCCTCGTACAGGAAACCCACTGAAGATTTACGGCCGCCCTACAATCGGATAACGCGGGCGAACGCTGATGCCGCCCGACACAGAGCGATGCCGAGAGAGCGGCCTGATAAACGACGTTAAACAGATCTCGGAGTGCGGCCCGCGTCACCATCGTCCGTCGTGTGCCGAGTGGTGGCGTTCTTAAACGCTGCAACTAACTTGGTGCCTTGCGCCTATATAAGTGAGCTCCGATGGTGCTGCTCCGATGCTGTCTAGTGCTGTCCGAGCTGCGGTCCAACGAGACGATGGATCGCTAATCCACATACAGAACGTCTTGTCTAGACGTTGACAAGTTCGCGACCCCTCGTCACGGCCTCGTCCTTCCATAGTTGCTCCAAGTCGTGAACCTTGGCCGTGGACTATGTTGCTGTTGTCTACTAGGCTGCTGCTTCTTTGAAGATGATGGTTTTGTAGGTTAGTACTACTATTACTACTACGACTGCTACTATTACAACTACAGTTACTGCTACTACGGCGACCTGAACAACTGGCGAACTGGTGGCACTAGAACGACAATTCTTCGTCCACTTCTTCGTCCACAGTTGTTTGGAACGGCTTCTACGACAGTACAGCCACCGCTCGAGTTGGCGGACTGTGATACCGCCATATGTTCGGTGCCGCCCGCTCCTTGCGCCCGGTCGTAGCTGCGTTCACTGCTCGGACGGACGAGAGACAGACGGTGCAAGACGAGAAAACGCCAGACTAAGAACAAGGCCAAGAGGCAAACAAATACAGAGAGGGAGAGAGTGAGCGTGTAGGAGTGAAGGAGACTGGGAGACCAAGAGAGAGAGAGAGAGTGAGGTATTGAGGAAGTGAACACGATGATACTGTGGTTTCGCAGAGGTCGGCCGCCGGGCTCTTCCGTGACGGTGATGTCGTCGATGTGGACTTGGCTAGCGGCTCTGCTGTTGATGGTTGTGTTTGTGTTGGCCGTCGCCGGACCGTCGAGGTCGGACGCCGGTATCGCCAAGTCGCTGTTGGCGCCGATTCGCCGAAAACTTCGCGACCCGGTGCTGTGGCGTCGGGCGCGGGATAGCCTGTTTTCGGGCCTGGCGCCACGTCGACAACGCCACGGGTGGCCGCGTTCTCGCCGCGGGTGGAAATTTCCCTGGAAGTTCTCGTTGGTGAAGCCGTCTATCGAGGCTGTGACGCTGCCCGAACCCGACGGGATTCAGAAGAAGATGCAGCAGCAGCAGCCGATACAACAAGAACAAATTGTATCGAACGAAGCTCTCGAAAAACGGACGGACCGGGCGGAGACTCTTGCACGAGTGATTGACGAGACACCGATTAAGTTGTCCACCGGCAGCGGGTGCGTTGACGTGCATGGTGATGGCCACCATCACCACCACCACCACCACCATTCTCCTCATCACGACCACCATTCTCCTACGCTTCAGCCGTATCGACAGTTCCGAACGTTGGAAGTGCAAGTAGTGCAAGCTTTGCAACCTGTAGTTAGTAGCAGTAATAGTAGAAGTAGTGGTAGAAGTAATAGTAGTAGTAGTAGTAGTAATAGTCTTAGTAGGTCGAGCCCGGTGGCGTGGTAGCTTAAGTCTGCGTCGCGCAACCGGAGGAGACACATAGAAGGTGCGCGGGTTCGAGTCCCACCGTTGCACATTTGTATTTATGGGAGTCCGTCTATGAAGCAATGTGAAAAACAGTTCCGTAGACGTTATATCTTGGCTGAGGGTCAGCCCGAAAACTTCAACTTTTAGTAATAGCGCCTCGCGACCGGAGGAGACACATGGAGGTGCGCGGGTTCGAGCCCGGCCGTTGCACAATTGTATTTACGGGGATCCGTCTATGAAGCAATGCGAAAAGCAGTCCCGTGGGCGTGAAATCTAGGTTGAGGGTCAGCCCGAGCGTATAATTTAATAGTTTTAGTAGATTGTTGAACGACTCAACAATTAGCTACGGCTAAGCGTAGTGTACATGTGTGTGTGTAATTATATGCGTCAAAGTCTGCGTAGAATTGCTTGAGAGTGAGAATGATGAATGTATGAGTGGATCAGCCGACGCGTTATCTCTGTCTAACCTGTCGCATTATGTGCACATATACGAGTTCAATAGATTACTGCAATATATATATATATATATATATATATATATATATATATATATATATATATAAATATATATATATATGTTTATCTAAGTATCTGTGCGCTATGTGCATATATATAACTAGCGCTGCTATGCTGCCAAATATAAAGATTATACGAGTACATATATGGGACATGCATACAATAATGATGATGATCACTAGTCAAATTTGGGTAGAGAAGGTCATGAAAAACGTAAAATATGTGCATATATGATATATATATATATATATATATATATATTTTCTATTACCCTTAAGAATGCTTTATTATGTTCGTACTTTGTATATATATATATATTGATTGATTTATTGTTCGGTTGGCATGTATACCTAAATACACATGTCACCCTTTTATATCAGGGGCGCTTAGAGCGGCAGCATATATATTACATACGCATCCATATAATCCATGTCTACTTCAATACCTACTGAGTATTTACTTTCCATTGTGACAATCTCTTCTTTGTAATATCGACCAGGTCATTTCTAACATTTGGTCCTAAAGCTAGGGCCTCCGACAGCTCTATATCTCTGCTCCCCCCTAAGGCTATACATTCTTTTATAATATGTTCGATTGACTCATTCTCTAGCCCACATGCTCGACATTCTGTACATTGCGCCTCCATATAATTAGCTCTATGTATTTTTGTATCCAACATCCCTGCCCTGGCATCTGCCAATAGCTTACTCGCTCTTGAATTATCGTATACCCATTCTACCCCGCCCCTTTCCCGCTTTTCCTTTCCATACAAAGTTGCCAAACTTGATTTGGAGCCCATCGCCAATTTCCATTTGTGTGTATATGACTTGTTTACTTTCAATTTCACCATTTTCTCTGATACCCTCGCGCTTGCCCATTGCTGACAATTGTACCCAATCTCCCTAGCTGCAAACTCTACCCTGCGATCCCACTTCGTTTTAATCCTAAGTGCCGTCTTTACCAGCTGCATCTGTTTAACCCATCTTTTATTTGTAGCATTTTCAATTCTACTACTAAATCTAAGCTTACTTTGTACTTCCCTTTATATAAATGTTGACATTCCCCCTTTCCCTCAAGAAATTCCCTGGCGCAATTAAAACGGCAACCCAATGCAAATCTTATCACCTCTCTTTGTATTGTTTCTAACTTCTTTCTCAACCCTGCGCTGTGGACCAGAGAGGCATTAGCAAAGGTCAATCCTGGCACATACATGGCCTTCCATATATTCCTTGTTACTATATATTTATTAAGCCCCCAGAGGCCCTTATACCTTACTGCAGTTCTTCCTCTTTCAGCCTTCTTCCTCCTCCTTATCTCTTCTTCCTCTAAATAATCATCCCCTGTAGTCATTGTCACCTCAAGATACTGTTACTGACTTTTGTAATCCAAATCTTTTCCCTGTACTACAAGCTTCTTTGCTCCCCTAGTCCTATTAAATACTAAAACTGCGCTCTTTTTGTCATTAAACGCCATGCTCAGTTCCTCCGCTGCTTCTCCACATGCATTCAACATTTTTTGAACTTCGCTAGTACCCCGCCCTAACACTATTATATCGTCAGCAAAAAGCAGCACGGGTGTCTTGATATATACACCCTTTCCCCTATCTGCCATCCCAAACCCGTTCTATTAATCCTTCGCACTATTCTCTCTATATACATCAGAAAAATCACCGGTGACAACGGACAGCCTTGTCTGACCCTCTTAGCAACTATAAACTCTTTAGATTGTTTGGCTGCTATTATTATTCTTACCGTGTTATTCCTGTAAATTTCTTCTAGTAACTCCACCCAGCTTCTCTCCAAACCCTTCTCTAACATGATTTGATACAACTTTGTTCTGTCCACCATGTCATATGCTTTTTTAAGATCTAAAAATCCGCAACACAGCCTTGTCCCTGCAATCTCAATGTTTCCACAACCTGACTTAATAAAAAAGATGATCATCTAGCCTATACCCTTTCCTAAATTCGCACTGTCATTCTCCTATTTTCTCATTTGTTTCCAGAATACTCTGCACTCTTCTCTTGCCTGCATACATATTCTATACGCTATAGGTGTAATTGTGATTGGTCGCCTATTTTTTAAAGTGTCATTATCTACCCCTCCATGGGAAGAAGAGAAACTCTTCCCTTGCGCCATACTTCCGGGATTCTGCCCCCTCTAAATATAATATTAATCGTTAGATAATACACGTACTCTTTCCTTAACGCCTGGATTATTTCTACCGAAATACCGTCAAGACCACACGCCGTTTTTGGATTCATTTGCCATTAAGAGCTGTTTTATGTATTCTACTTTCTGCGCCCATTTGTGTTTATCCAGAGATTTCTTTTGTACAACTACGCGCCCGGCTTCTTCTTTCTTCCGCTTACTTCTACCCAATTATGATAACTTCCAACAGTGTATGTTTTCTCTTCATCTATCCTGATTTCCTCTACCCACTTAGCTATTTTTCCCTTCGTCAGTACATAATCTACGCATGACTTTTTATCCCCCTGCGTGTATGTATATCTCCCTTCCTATGTTGTCTGCTAGCAGTCGTGATGTTCGGTTGTTCGAAGTGTTCGCTCCCGCTAAAGACGGGTGAACAACTAGTGGTGTGCAGTCAAGGCTGCTCAAAAGTGTTCCACGGGGGCTGTCTAGACCCCGTGCTCCCCGAGGATGCGCACTCGGCTCCGTGTGGAGCCTGTGACACCCAGGAACTAACTCACGGTACGTTGTGCGGCCGATTGAGCGAGCTACAGTGGAACTTTGTTAAACTGTGGTTAGCACACACGGCACTACAGGAGCGGGTTGCCAAAATCGAGGCAATCCCGCAGGAACAGTTTGCCGCACCCCTTACGCTTACAGGGGGTTTGAACTCCACGCTAAGTGACAAAATTAGCGTGGAGAAAAGCGGCGGAACGCGGACAACACGGAAAAACAAGAAAGCCTAGGAAGCTAGCAGACAGCACAGAAGGAGGTGACGTCACCGAGCCAAATACGAGAGAGCTGGCTGGAGAGACCAGCAAAAACAACCGCGCAGGCGCCAAGAGAAGCTTGGCGTCTGCAGAGTTGAGTAACGACAGTGGCAACTTGAACGGCGCTGTTGTGGAGATGGAACCACCGGGTGGTGGTACAGCGGCGTCACCAGCTGCGGCAACAACAACGCCGACAGCAGATCCAGCTGACCCACGTCCGGAGGAGAAGGCAGACGACGATGGTTTTGTTGTGGTTCGTAAGCGACGAGACAACAAAACAAAACATCGAATGCAGCGCGGTAGTGCAACAGATGGCATAGACGGATTGGAAGTCTATGCTAGACCTGCGAAGATCTGCGCCTTGAGAGTGGCACGATTGGCGCAGAAGACATCGGCGATCGGGCTGCAAGCCTGGCTTACTGGCAAGGGCATAACTGTGAAAGCAGTTTGGAAGCTACATACACATGGTAGTGATGCTGTGTTCTGTGTGGTGGTGCGTGACGAAGATTACGCAAACTGTTGCAGAAATGAATTCTGGCCAAAGGGAAGCCTGTTCCGTCGCTGGGTTGGGGACGTCCCCTACGAGAGGATGGTTAAGGAGAGTTTTAGTGCGCCTGGCGGTCCAAGCCCCCGTAAGTGACTGACCAGTTCTAGAACTGCAAGCGTAGTGGCAAACATACCTCTACGAGTGCTTCTCTGGAATTGTGAGGGACTTAAGGGGGCAATGGATCTTGCACGTGATGACATGTTTAAGTTGGTTGACATTGCACTCCTCACGGAGACATTTCAGCGGGACGAACTGCATATCAATGATATGCGGGGCTTTCACCAGCTGGCTGTCTTACCTGCGGGAGGTCGGGGAAGACCTGTGGGTGGGTTATCTATCTACCTACATAAACGCTTACCACCGATGCAATGCGTCAGGAAAGATGAATACTGCGTGGTGCTCTCCTCTGGGAGGGTAAACGTCGCTGTATTCTATTTCCCACCCACATTCGATTCTGCGGAGGTTGCTGAGACGGTAAGCTTTGGACTTTCAGAGTTAAACCTGACCATGCCAACTATCGTCGGCGGTGATTTCAATGCCAGAATCGATTGTGGGGCCAACGATGATAAAGGCGAGGTGCTGCTTCAGGTGATGAAAAATATTGGTTTAAGCTGTGCAAACGCGCGCGAAGACTATACATATTTAAGTCACAATGGAAGCAGCACCATCGACCTGTTGTTTCACAACCTTGTCAGCCGTGAAATTGAAAGCTTTGATGTTCTCGATGAAGCGGCCCGAAAACACCAACCAGTGTTGGCCGTTGTTGATGTTCCCGGTATTTGGCGAGACCGACATAATCCGCCGCGCTGGTCTGCAATGAGACGGATTAATCTATCTCTTTTGGACAGAGCGGTGGGCGGTCTTGAGGTTAGCCCTGACATCGATACAACCTGTGACCAGCTGGAAAGGACGATGAGAAGTGCAGTGAAGTGGAAAAGGTTATGGCAGAAGAGATCACGCCCGTGGTACTCTCGAGCCTGCTACCTAGCCCACGTTGAAGTGCTCGAACTCCTGCGCCAAGCAA
The DNA here is from genome assembly GCA_003439945.1 of Dermanyssus gallinae. NCBI lineage: Eukaryota > Metazoa > Arthropoda > Arachnida > Mesostigmata > Dermanyssidae > Dermanyssus > Dermanyssus gallinae. Next base: position 488,329 of record QVRM01001421.1, read on the forward strand.
GAGCCAAAGCACCATCATCACTGCAAGCCAGGCGGGACTATTTTGAGCGTAGAAAGGCCTATATAAGACTCTGCTATGACCATAAAAGGGAACACGCGAGGCGGGAGGAACGACGGCTGCTTGAAAGAGCAGAACGAGAGCCCTCAGCTTACATCGTGCGACCTCGTAGGGCGGGGAATCCGCTTAGTGACGGACAGGTAAAGAGCCACCTAACTAATCTTTTATTCAATCATGACGTTGCGGCCGTATCTCCAATTGTACAGCATCCGCTTACATTGGAGCAGCACAACATGAATCTGCCTTTCGGGGTGGAGGACGTGTGCCAGGTCCTACGGTCACTCCCGAAGAGAAAGAGCTCAGGGCCCGATCAGGTCTGCTATGAGCATTGGATCCAGTCACTCCCTCTCTTGGCAGAAACTCCTTGTGATTTCTTGATTGAAATTATAAAGAGGGGGCGGATGCCTAAAGTCTGGCATGTCGCCAGGCTTTCTCTTCTGTTCAAGGGTAGGCATGGTGATGACCATCAGGATCCAAATCTTTACCGTGGAGTGGCGTCAGAACGCACATTGAAGAAGATTTTCTGTAAGTTGGTGATTCGGCGGATTGAGCACGTGGCTGAAGAGGCACTTCCACCGGAGCAATTCGGTTTTAGGAGAGGCCGAGGCACTCGTGATGCAATCCACGTTCTCCAGTCAGAAATCGAGCGAGCTGTGGCACAACCCAGAGGTCATCTGTATGCAGTCTTTATTGACTGCGTCAAGGCCTTTGACCAAGCCCCTCGCTATCTGCTGGTTGAAGCATTCCAACGAGCAGGAGTAGGTGGCTCTCTCCTGAGTGTAATAGCAAGTTTCTTTGAGGAGGACACCTTGTTGGTAGACGGTGAGCAGGGTGTATTGGAGATTAAGCAAAATGTGGGAACTCCGCAAGGAGACCCGCTGAGCTGCGTCTCGTTTACACTTCTCCTTGCTGACCTCGTCGGTTACGTCCGACAGGAGTACCAAAAAGCCGTGGTGGTGATGTATGCAGATGATATCGTGGTCGCTCATCGCGACCTAGGTGCCATCAAGCGCATTACCTCTATGATAGAGGCGTTCCTTGTCTCGAAGGGACTTGAGATAAACACCAGGAAGACCAAAGCCATGAAATTCAGGCGTGGAGGTCGATTGGCTGCCAGAGACGTTATACGTTGCTGCGGCCAACCATTGGAGTTTGTTAACTCTTTCCAGTATCTTGGCCGTCGGGTTCATTATACGGGAACGACGTTCACAGCGCATATAAACGAAACAGTACGGAAGGCACTTGTCTCTCTTTACGGGGAAGTAGGCAATGTTCGAAGACTGTCCGTTTTCTCAGCAGTGAGGCTCTTCATGCTTAAGATTGTTCCGGGGCTGATGTATGGCCTTGACAGGGTGTGGAACCACCTCACACTGGCGAATTTTAACCAGCTTGAGAGGTGTTTCTCATTATATATGAAGCGAGTGTTTTGCTTGTCTATTCGAGCAAGGAGCCGCTTTGTGTATCTCATGTCAGGTTGTCCACCGGCTACTGAAACAATCCGACTAAGGCTGAAGATGCCGCGTACAGTACCATACGAATGTTTCATTTCTGAATGGGAAGCTAAAGTCGAACACGCCAGACGGGAGGTCGGTGGTTTGGACGTTTTCAATGCCGTGCACCTTTGGTCTGGTCCTGCATGTGACAGTCGCCACGTATACACCAGGTACATAGTGCATGGTTATCACTACTTGGTATGTTCAAACGCAGCCTTTCACGAGGAGTACGAGTTGTGCACCTGCCGGTTCTGCCTGCAGAGGTGTGCCAAGTACCATGCAGTGGGATGCACAGCGCTGAACAAAACATCGTTACACTACTTCTCTCGCCGAAAGCGTGAAGAAGATAGAGTATTATGAAGAAGCATCGTGAACTGTATATTATACTCAATCTGAGTGAAATAAATCTAATTGAATTGAATATATATCTCCCTTCCACACGCGGAAGGGTATCTCCCTTCTTCACACACATATATATATATATATATATATATATATATACAGGGTCATTCGTATCAAAATGTACTTTTTTCGAGGTTTGATAGAACTCGGCAAGAAAATATTTTTCCCTATGGAGGGAGGACGCGGAAACGTTTTGTTTAGAAGTGAGGATGAAATTTATAAAAGTCGTTTCTCTGCCTTTTTTCTTCTACATAGTTGTGCAAAATCTACGTTTGCGGGAAAACCAGTCAACGCATGAAGGAACCGATTATATCGGCGCGTTCGGAGGACTCACTAGCTTGCGTAGCGAAAAGCGAATAACCAATTTAAGGAAAGTCATAAAAAGTCGATTGTCGAGTGGTTCTCCCGCAAACGTAGATTTTGTACAACTATGTCGAAGAAAATAAGGTAGAATAACGACTTTTATAAATTTCATCCTCACTCCTTAACAAAACGTTTCCGCGTCCTCGCTTCATAGGGAAAAATTATTTTCTTGCCGAGTTCTATCAAACCTCGAAAGAAGCACCTTTTGATACGAATGACCCTGTATATATATAACATTTAGTATCAGTATACTGTTCCGACAATAGCCTTGTAATAATAATGGTCGAACATTTTATACATCTATCAGGATGCGGTGCTGTGATTTAAAATTGATGATTGAAATTATATCGGCAGACGCAAGTGCCTTAGGCGCCATCGAAAACTAGACCGTAATTGTACGGTATGTCTACTAATGATGACACCACTAATGCAGTAATAAGATCTTCGTAAAAGTTGCTGTTATACATATATATATATATATATATATATAAGCGTGACCTGGTTGGCGCAACTCATTATTTAAATCAAATTTAGAAGCAAACGTGAAGAGGAATTATAACGTATGATCTCTTGGACGCTCACCGAGCCCTCTATCTGCTTCGCGTGAGTTTGCCAACTCCAAGGCTGATGTACCTCTTGCGACGCTTACGAGCCTATCCCGAACCGGACCTGCTTCAATCGTTCGACGAAACCTTGCGAAGTACCCTTTAGGGTATCTCAAACGTTCAGCTTAGGCAAAACTCGTGGTTACAAGCGTCGCTCCCAACGTCCGCAGGGGGGATGGGGATTCGCATGGCTTCGCAAGTTGTCTGCCTACCTCAGGTCTCTAAAAAATACCGAGACTTTGGTGTCAGGGATCACACTACCTGATTTCTACACCAGCTACACCGCCCAAATGGAACAAGCTTGCCGCTACTACGCAGAAGAGTGGGGTTCATTGCCCGAACGCATTACACAATCGACTCTGAACTTGCAAGTAGTTAAGTCGATTCAGGAGCGGTTATTGACCCAGGCGAACAACGTTTAAGAGCAGGCGCGAATAAGAGCCGTGATCGATGCGATAAGCGGAAAGTGGCTTCAGGCCATTCCCTCACAGCAGCTGAGGACGATGCTGGACAATACCACACTCCGCATCGTCTCTGGCCTGCGTCTGGGGAATCAGTCTGCTTTGCACATAACTGTGCAAGATGTGACCTACCGGCGTCTTCTACGGGTGAGCATGCTCTCGCTTGCAAGAGAAGCGCCGGTAGATTCTCAAAGCATTCAGCTTTGAGTGACGTAATACACCGAGCAATGCAGTCAGTCCACATATCGGCAGTCAAAAAGCCGGTCGGTCTGTCAGCCAACTGCGTCCGGACGGCCTAACTCTAGTTCCATGGAGTGAGGGTGGTCACCGTGTCTTGCACGTTGGCCGCTTCTTATGCCCGTCATACCAGCCGAGAGGTCGGAGCAGCCGCTCGCCTTGCTATAGATCGCACGTTGGCAAAATATCGTGAACTGGAACAAAACTTTATCGTTCAACCAATTGGCTTCGAGACATTAGGCCCAATGGGAAAAATCACAAGGAACTTTCTGGCGGAATGGGATCCAGAGTTGCTGCGTCGACCGGCGATATGAGAGCATGGCAGTTTTGCTATGAAGAATATCAGTTGAAATTCAACGCGGAAACGCCGCGTCGATAATTGGTTCATTGCCCACGGGCAAAAGATTCCTCTTTCTACCGTAGCTGAATCAAGTTGGCATCAAAAATAATATGTACAGTTAAAGGACCTAAATATTTCGATTAAAAAAAAATTAAAAGAAACGTATGAGTAGACGGCCATTTAAGGTCAAATAACCAGTTATAATATCCGTTTGTCTGTCTATCATGGATTTTCTAGCGCAACATTTTGAAGAGTTTCCAATTGGCTGCAAGCTACCTTTGTTCCTAAAAACCTTTTACTGATATTTTGCGATACGCATTTATACGTGTAGAAGGTATCAAAACATAGAGTCCTTCTACAGCCCTGGTCGGACACTTCGGGTTAAGCCTGCTTCTATAAAAATATTAGTGGTGAATCCGAGGATAAAGCGCACTTAGTGTGCACTATTTGCCTCCCACATTTCTTGCATAATTTGCGATATAGGATGTTTGTAAATCAATCATGTAGACTATATTCCTTTTTTATTTTCGCGCTTAACGTCATATTATTATTACTATTAAATTATGTTTTTATGGAGGAAGGTTAGATACTGCTAACTACTATTGTTGCGAGTAGAGAATAAAAAGGCCACTACTTGCCAAGTGGAACCCCAGCGAATAGATGTTACCCCGCTAAAACCCGTACCTTCCCCGTAAAGTTCACTCTCTATTGGTCCAAATCTCCATAGAATACTACTATGGGCCATAAGGGAAAGTGGCAAGTGCTACTCGGATTATTCGGCCCTTTCACGGGTTTCCCCAACGTTCGACGTGCTTTGCCCCAACACATGCAAACCCGTATCATTCAAAATAAGTAGTAATAAAGTGATCTGCTAGTACATCAGGCAGAAATCTTGCTTTTCTGTGCTTTCCCAAAGCTTTTTACTTCTTCAGTACCTCCGTAACCAAAGCTGTTTCTAGCTTCCACCCACAAGTCGTGCCGCATATGTTGTCTACGAGCTCCTTATTTCTTATGGGAGGATATGTGCTTGCCTTCCATCTCCTTCATTTGTCCATTTGTTCCTGAGTTTTGCAATTACTGCGGATCTAGCCTCTTACAGTAGCAGGCGCTTTAGAAGAGTGCGAGTCGAGTCATCCTCCGCCCTAGTTTTCACTTCCCCTGCACATTTAAATCTCAGGAAAGGGCTCCTGCCAGAACCAAAATAGCGTTTGTCCTAACTGTGCAATACGCTTAAATAATACATCTGAGTGGGTGTCCAAGGAGTAATAATATATTTAAATTATCATTGTATATCACCTTACAACCATTAGTTCTACGCACGACCCAAACTTCCCCTTATTTAGTTCTTGCCGTCCTACTTTTTGTAGGGCATAGGTTGGCCTAGAACGAAAAAGTGGCATCCGCGTCTTACGCGTATCAGAAAATTTTGTTGTAGTACGTTTCACCTAATTAAAATGCCCTTAGCACAGTTTTCATAATTAGTTTATTAGTTTAGTCAATCCGTGAATAGTCTTTGAAAACGAAACGCACTGCCAAGTAACTGCCTACTCCTAAAGAGTTGTTCAATTTCGCGCTGGGAATGTTCTTCACAAGTTTATGAACCTTTGCGATTGTCCAACGTGAAGCAAGTTATCTTGTATATATAGATTTTTTACATATAATTTTAGATATAACATTTGGGCTAATAATGACTTTGCAAACGTGTGCCCTGATACAAGGGGTCAGGTGTAGGGACCGGCCATCTCTGAACCGAGCCTGCACTGCCCTGTTGCACACCCAGCGACAAACGTGTCAGAGGAAGCCGCCTTTTTTTTATTTCCGCTGGCCAGAACCGCGAGTAAATGGACCCAGCCCGTTAAGGGTCTTGAAAGCAAGTGGACTGGAATCTGCACGAGTACCCGACATTGTGGCAGTTTCTTACCCTGCCTGCCTTGGTAAGAGTTGAAACATGGGCCTGCTGCGTCAGCCGCTCTCGAACGGGTTAAGGTCAGACCGTCAAGTCTCTTCCCACCCTCCCCGTCAAGTCTAGCAGGACGCAGTTTAGGACCAGGCTATTCCAATCAGCGAAGTCGACAACTCTGTGATATTATCATTCCAAATTTGGGATTGCCACCTAGAACACCGTCGTCTTAGTATAATAAGTTCAGACAGCACTTGAGGGGTCGACCAATTCCTTGATAGCTAGGCAGAACAGGGTCGCCCTGTTGTACCCCAGTTTGAAACAATCATGAGACATCATGTGGGAAAAGGACGCAAAAGGAGCTCAACAGTTCATGAGACTCCTGCCTTGTTCTCAAAAATGCAGATTTTGCTGCCATCCTCCGGACTGCAGTTGAGCACCGCGAAGGGCGTCACAAAATCATACAATCCAAATTTTCTTGAGGCCGAAAAGTCTGGCGCCGAAAACGAGTCGTCGCCGATTGAGCGAGCAGAGCCCCAGCGAAAAAGATCAACGATCTTGGCCAGAGCGGTTGCGAGCGGGTCGGCGGCAGCTATATAGGTAGTAGACAGCAAATGTTGCAAATGAGTGACGTGGTGAAGTCAAGACCTGGAAAAAGTTTTCATGGCAAACCGAACGGTTTTTTCTGATGCTGTTGATGTCAGAAGTACCGGCGCGGGGGGTTGTGTGTCCAGCAGCGAATCTGTTTGGCCGGGCTTCTTTCTGCGTCAGCGTGTCTTCCAAGATTATAACCCTAGCCGACGAAGGAACGCGGCTCTTCGAGAGCTTGGTAACAACTAGCCGGACGGCATGACCGCCTGATACCGAGGGCGTAGGCTTACAGGAGAATGGCTGCTACCATCGTTAAACCGTATTTTAACAGTTAATTTAGAGAGGTGCTTCCAGACGAATGCCGCTAATGACCGGCCGCGCTTCCCGTCATCGGAAAGGCGGAGATCATTGTCCAGAGCTGACTGCCCGTACCGCGGCCTGACCAACCTGCAGTATATTCTGTTGTATGCGTCATCATAAAGCGAGTTCGTTTTAACTCACTCACCAGCAAAAAAATATATATAAGCAGAAACTCTAATGCATAAACATGCAAATAATGTATATATATATATATATATTTTTTTTTTTGCATAATTTTACAAAGCGTGTGATTGTAGGAAAAATGTTTATTCAATGCAAAAACTGAAAATACTGACAAAATCCAACCAGGAAGAAGGCGCGCACCGAACAATTTCGCAAAAATCGAGATCATGTCATATCTAAATCTATTTATCATTTTTTTATTTAATATTTAGAACGAAAACAACCCTGGTGGTTTATTCATACTTGAGAATAACAACATGTGTTCGGGCATACAGAAGCCCGAGATGCCAGCCCTGTATGACACTATGGAGTAGTGGAGAGCCTCTATATACGACCGCCTTGCTGAGGCAAACAGACTGTTATCCGCCAGACAATTTTGGCAGACAATCGAATTGAAAAATGTACGACAGTACAAGGAAATTTTAAAAGCCCCAAAATGTCACTGCAACCTTTATCGAGCGCGGACCCGGAAGGTGTAGTAGCTGTACTAGTGCTAACTAAAACATGGTGCATACATCCGTTTAGGTTGCCTTGTTAATATATTATCACAACGGCGTAAAAGTCAACGTTGGACCTGAGACAAACTCGAAGCAAATGTACGTGATGAAATTCTGAAAGATTGGATGTGAGTGACAATTTCAGATAAGGCGGGCTTGCCAAGAACTCAGCTAGGCGCTTCGCTGGGTAGAGCTAACGTTGACCTTAAGTGCGAAATCCTTCGGCTTACTTATAAAATAGAAAGTGAAAAAGAAGGCAGTTGTATTTGTGGCGGCCATAGATAATCTGCATAAGATCTCACCTGACATTGCCTTAACTCTGTCAATATCCAAATTGCGCCGGCCACATCTCATGGAAGTGTCCAACTCAGAAAAGCCTCAATTGCGGCACACTCAGCTATGTATATGGAACCCGGCTCAGTATACGTAATTTAGCTTGCCATAGCTCCGTATTGTTTTTTGCTGACAACCCCGCTTTTTGTTCAGCGATACAAATGCCTGAAACGCAAAATCATTTACAATGCACCCAATGTGATAGAGAAAATATGTCCGCAATTGATATTGTCTTTCATCGTACAGCAGAAGCAGTAATCAGTCTAAAATGAACGAATGTTTGTAGAGCAACTTCTCTGCCATTTTGCTGTAAGGTTTGCAACATATGGATTTAATTGTTTTCAGTACAAGCGGTTACCATGAGCCATCTAATGAATCCATAAATCAAGCAATGCATGATTCTGTTAATTTTGCTATACACGATACATTTAATGTCGATGAATGTGCATAACTCGGCACATAATCTAAGTTGGCAATTATTAGGCTAAATATGTGTTTTTAAAAAAAAGCGTTTGCTTTATATAACTTAGCTATGTTAGCACTTTCGAGTGGACAATTGTGTCCGCGCGAACGTGTAATTGCGGGTTCTCTAACCCAGGGTTAGCCCAGTTCAACAATGTGTCGCGAACAGACGCTGCATTTCCTCGTTAAATGTCGGGCGACAGCCTCTGACTCAAGAATTCGGATGCTCTCGAGTCTTCTGTCGAAAGATTAAAGCTTCTACCTACGCGCTTAATTAAATTAGCTTGAGCGTAAGGTGCAGCTCCCATAGTCTCGAACGCCAACAGACAAAATTCGTGCGGATAATCAACGCTTGAGTATTTTCTGCAAATGTTTGCTTCAGTTACCCTGAAAGCATATGCCTGCTCGGTTCGCGGGAAACCGGCAGATCTTAGTGCGCGACTAAACGTGTCATTTAAGGCGGAGTGACGTGCTCGTCCACAACGACATCGGTAGGACAGGACTAAGTCAACAACAAGCCGTAGCCCTAATTTGTTGTAATAATAAATTACAACAATTATAACTGCCCCAGCTGCGGTGCGGGAATGGCCTGAAGCCACTTTCCGCTCATCGGATCGATCATGGCTCTTATTCGCGTCTGCTCTTTAACGCCGCTCGCCTGGGTCATTAACCGCTCCTGAATCGACTTAACTACTTGCAAGTCCATGGTCGATTGTGTAATGCGTTCGGGCAATGGACCCCACTCTTCTGCATAGAAGCGGCAAGCTTATTTCATTTGGGCGGTGAAGCTGGTGTAGGCATCAGGTGGTGTAATCCCTGACACCAAAGTCTCGGTATTTTTTAGAGACCCGAGGTAGGCAGACAACTTGCGAAGCCATGCGAATCCCCATCCCCCCTGCGGACGTTGGAAGCGACGCTTGTGACCACGAGTTTTGCCTAAGTTAAACGTTTAAGATACCCTGAAGGGTACTTCGCAAGGTTTCGTCGAACGACTGAAGCAGGTCCGGTTCGGCATAGACTCGTGAGCATCGTAAGACGTACATCAGCCTCGGAGTTGACAAACTCACGCGAAGCAGATAGAGGGCTGGGTGAGCGTCCAAGAGTCGCAGTCTAGAGCGCCAGCGAACAAGGTCAGAGCTCTTTTTAGTTAAAGATAAGCCACTAGATTCGTCTAGAACCATCCTCGGGTCTTTAAAATATACCGAGACTTTGATGTCAGGGATCACACGACCTGATGCCTACACCAGCTTCACCGCCCAAATGGAACAAGCTTGCCGCTACTATGCAGACGAGTGGACCATTGCCCGAACGCATTACACAATCGACTTTGGATTTGCAAGTAGTTAAGTCGATTCAGGAGCGGTTAATGGCCCAGGCGAGCAGCGTTAAAGAGCAGGCGCGAGTAAGAGCCGTGATCGATCCGATCAGCGGAAAGTGGCTTCAGGCCATTCCCTCACCGCAGCTGGGGACGATGCTGGACAATACCACACTCCCCATCGTCTCCGGCCTGCGTCTGGGGGAATCAGTCTGCTTCGCACATTACTGTGCAAGATGTGACCTACCAGTGTCTTCTACGGGTGAGCATGCTCTTGCTTGCAAGAGAAGCGCCGGAAAGCTCTCAAGGCATTCAGCTTTGAGTGACGTAATACACCGAGCAATGCAGCCAGGCCACATACCGGTAGTCAAAGAGCCGGTCTGTCAGCCAACAACCAACTGCGTCCGAACGGTCTAACTCTAGTTCCATGGAGTGAAGGTCGCTGCCTTGTGTACGACGTCACCGTGTCTTGCACGTTGGCCGCTTCTTATGCCCGTCATACCAGCCGAGAGGTCGGAGCAGCCGCTCGCCTTGCTGATGATCGCAAGTTGGCAAAATATCGTGAACTGGAACAGAACTTTATCGTTCAACCAATTGCCTTCGAGACATTAGGCCCAATGGAAAAAAAGTCATATTGAGAAAACTTGAAAAAATATATATAACTGCTGGTTTGTTATAATTTGTTACTATATAATGTGTTCTGCGTATACCAACAAACGCGAGAATCATATATTAATGTGTAGTTCCTGTACATTTACTACGTGTTGTTGTTGCCTTTGCAGAATACCAGGAACCTGCTTTTAATTTGCAAGAAATATGCATGTACTATTCTTTTGAATAATGAATGTTAAGTCCTCGATTTTATAAATCGATAGTAAGCAAGCGCATATAGGCAGGCGACCAGACCATCTAGTGGTACAAAAGTACTTAAAGCTTGCCGACGTTCGAGGTTTCACCGAAATGCACCTATTGAGGCGGTACTTAAAATAAAAATAGTATAATTTTTCATTTCCTTGTTTGCCGTACTCGAAAACCACTATTTGGAGTAGTTGTACTAACTTTGTGAGAGCTGCCTCAACAGCCCAAAGGTCGTGTATTGTTGAGACATAAAAGGCTTAGTTTTGAAAGTAATGACCATGAAAAACATTTGGCCTTGTTAAGCTCGTTTTTTTAGATCTCAATCTAGCTTAAGTCAAAAGGTGCCTGCCTTCTCAAACCAAGAAGCAGTTCGAAGTACGTGGCCTACCCTTCTTGTGGCTTGATCTGCCTGTCTATTTCTTAACCTCATAGTTTCAAACAGTATTAAGACAAGCGCGAACTCATCGATATCATCCGAGCTGATTATTTTAGCCGCTCTGTTAGGTATTTTAATAAAAGCTGAATAGTTATAGTCTAACTACTAACGTAACGACAACACTTACACAGATATGCACACCTTAGACAACATACACTGAACAAACGTGACAGAAATCAAGTGTTCTTGTCTCCGTACTCATTGCGGCGCGCTCCTCGCACTACACTTATATATATATATATATATGTATACATATTATATATATATATATATATATATATACATATATATATATATAATATATATATATATATATATATATATATATATATATATATATATACATATATATATATATATATATTATATATATATATATATATATTATATATATATATATATACGTTTTGTGTCGCATTTACAGGCCAAGTGACGACGAGTGGGAGGAACAAATAATAGTCAATTATCGGCACAAGCAAGATAAACTAAAGTCGGCCAAACGCATTACGGACAATGCCATTAACAGGTCAAGCTTCAACATCAACAATCGGGCAGAGTCAGCGTTAGTACCCAACATTACAACAAAAGAGTGGTACGTACTTTTTAAATGAACTAGAAACAAATAACATATTTATTATCTCCGTACATTTGAGGTGGTACTTCTGCCCTATGGTTGTTGGTTAAAATCTCTTAATCCACTCCGGTCAATTTTATCCCTTAGCAAACATTTACAATAAATGTGATTTTCTTCCATCACACTGTTTAATTTGATGTGCGCTTATCTCGGTAGCTGTTCAGGTCAAATACGAGAGTAAAGTGTACCTGGCTGCGTGTAATTTAAGCTTACGGAGTGTTGCACCAAGAAATGTTTAACAAGCTTTTTTTTCCCACAAATTCACCAATCATTTGTTGTCGTTTAGGAGAATTCAAGAATGCTTGATGCAAATGCCTCTCTGGCAACTGGCAGCGATTATGTGAAACTCACATCTCGGGAAGGCATTGAAATTAGCGGAAATGTTTCGATTCTCTAAGCCATGATCTGGTCCCATCAGAGTTATAACACGGCTGGGTGTACCCACGTACCTTACAGTTTTGTAAACAGGACCTTGGATTATCCTAACCTATAGTGCCTAGGCGGCGCTAGATTAGGCGGACACATCAGACAGGTTAAAGGATATTATGTGTCGCAGGTTACGCGACAAAGCGCTATAGAGTCAAACTATGAAAAGTATAAATGGTCCTAAATTGGTTGGTTTTAATTTAAATGCTCCATCCGCCAAGCAAACAAGCCGTTTACAAGCTCGAAGCGGACCACGTGTATAAATAGGAATCGGTAAAGCGGTGTCGTTGAGTTTAAAATCAAAGTTTATTGCGCCGTAATTCAATACAGCACATTTAGTAGGTGGGAGAAGCATGGTATTCTTCGCACACCTTCCGGAGGCTTGACCTCTCCGATTCAGCAATACCGATAATGCACACATTACCAATTCGATGCCGTATTTTTCTGTATAACTCGGCCTTCGAATTGTTTTCATTAAAATAAAGAAGAGCACACATTTACTTAGGCAAGCCACGAATGATATGATTTAGTTTTCACTACTCGAAACGAGCTTGTAAATGATCTCTTCATCAGATAATATAAGCAAGCATTGACACAACTTTCGCTTATACTGACTGAAGTATTTTTTAAGGCACTGACCGTAATCTATAATAGACGGTACATTTATTATTGACATACGTCTCTTTGTTATACATACAATTGGTTGTTCAGAATCGCTCAAGACGTGGACGAGCAACATATTGCTGTTTTACTGAAATGCTTACTCAAAATGTGTCTAGCCGTTTAACGTATGCCACAACGAGGTTGTTGCTAAAACTGGAATATAGCTACTATACTAGGCTGGTATGGTGACTATCAAACCAAGGCCTTTTTTAACTTATTTTATATTATTTTCTTAATTCAGCAATAGATTTCTGCATCATAAAAGTCCTTGGGAAGACGTGGTATAAATGACATGATATAACCGCCTAGAATTATGTCCGTGAAGTGCAAAGCACTTGATTACAAACATAGCGTTATTCCAGATGAATGTCTCTACGTAATTTTTTGCGAGACGCAGATGTTGCCTGAGCCGTTCTTAACTATGGTTCAAAGATCATTTGGAAATTTACTACTGTCAACGTATATAAAACAATCCTTTGTTTTAAACAATCCATTACTTATATGTGTTAGGATTGTAAAACATCTTTTCAAGGACTACCGATTTAATACAAGGCGTACGCTGGTGACTTGAAAGTCTATGAGGCTAGCGCCTACAAAGCACGGAGTTGGACTCACAAACCCACTAAACTCCTCGCTTTCACAGACGCGGAATTGCGTAGTATTACATCGACACCCGTGGGAGAGTCTCACTCTCTAACGCTCCCGGTCATTTCTTTGCAATTCTTGCCTTGTATGCTTAGAACTCCCCGTGCCCGGTGAGAACCTAGGGGCTCTGGTAAAATAACACTCCATGGGTCCCACACGGTCGTGTGGGGCCCGCGATCATTCCTCTGCTAGGGTGTAAGGGTGGCCCTTTGTGTCGAACAATCACTTTTTTCTAATTAGACGCCTCGCGCTTTGCAAGTCCCTAGCGAATTATTAGAAAGTGGCCATGGTCCTCTGTACCGACCCGAGTATTGGCCGGTTCTTGGCCGTGCGCAGCGCCGGGCCTGCCCAAACCGGGGATGCATATGGGGCCGTAAATTCAGCTATCAACGTCAGAAGCGGCTCCGCTATCTCTGGCCTTATACGCCCCTTCCGCACCTGAGAATGAGCCCGGCGAGGTTCTGTGACTCCCTGAAAACCTTCGCGGTAACATAAGTAATGTGGTTCTAAGAGAGTGGTGTTGAGCATGATTTCTAAGTTATTGACCTTCTGCCTGATGTCTTCCCGTTTACCAGCGACAATATGTTGCGTCCCGCGTGTCCGTTTCCATTTCGTGAGGTATAACACCTGTCTTTTTGGGGAGCCAAATAAAGAGCTGATGCTTCTTCATCTCGTCGCCCTTTGAAGTGCTGCATTTCCCGGCTTTTCCAGCGCCGTCCTTTGAGCCGTGACATTAGGGCCAGATCGTCGACGATCGCGAGCAACATGCTATCGCTGTGTTAAACGCATTTCGGATGTCGAGTAAGATGAGCATGACAAACGCGCCGGTCTTCAAAGCGTTTATGGCCACCTCGAAAGTCACTCGTTAAAAGACTCGTTTAAGGGCGTCAATAGTTGAGTAAACCTTTTGTAATCCATAGTGGCGATCTCATTGTTCATTACGTTAATTGAGCTCCGTGTTTCGGCGCTGAGTTATATTACATCGCGTGCCCATCGTATAACGTAAATATGTCGACCAAAAAGGGGGTTGATTTATTCTGCAACTAAACGTCAAGGAAGGAGGCATGACTAGGAGACTTCACGAAAAGAGGTAGAGGTTTTCGCACATTATTGTCATCGCTAGGTGTTGGTTTCGTCGGCATCAGGCTAGCTTCGAGAAAAATCCCATCTGAGCCCGGGGCATTTACGATAACTTTACCGAGGCTCAACACATTCTATTGTCTGTCATAAAAATTACCAACAGCAATATATACATACATGTTTGCTGCTTCTGGTGAAAGGATTTTCTTTCCCTATAGACCGTGTTACAACTGAATAAGGATAGTTCGTAGCGCAATGTTCGATAAATAGGGTGTATATGCGGCAAAAGTTGCCTAATCGAAAGGTGCTATTTTGCGGATGAAAATGTACTCACATGCGGCCTCGCGTTGTCTTGGTGATACACCTGTGCCTATCGTTTGGCGACTAGTATGAAACACGCCATGGACGATGCTTTGTCTATCCCAGCAAGAACATAGAAAATGTTTGATGCAATTGGGTTTGTAGTTTTTTGGGGAGGCTGGTCTATAGCGCACCAGAGCGCCATGACCCATTTTTGTCAGAGGCAGCAATTCAAGCCAAGACCGGACACTATGTCTGATAAGCTGAGATGAGCACTTTGCTAAACGCTCCATTTTGTTGCGAACGCTCAAATCATGAGGTACAAATTGACTTTACCAGTTGACACCAAACCAAGGGCGCGAAGGCGCGTGAGGATGATTGTATGATACGCCTCGAAGTCCACGGCTATATTACGCGTAGTCGCTCGTGGAATTCTGTTTCGTAGTTCCAAATATTTCAAATAGTTTACGCAGCAGCAAACCTTTTTTTGGACTCATACAAGATTGCGGCCCATCTTAACTCAGTGGCGGGCATTTAAAAACACATCTAACTTCGAGTTACGCTTCTAAAATGTTATTTCGGTCTCTCTCTCTCTCTCTATATATATATATATATATATATATATATATATATATGCACTGTTTAGGGAAGAAGACGAAGAAGACACACAGATAGAGTATGAAGACTCACTCGTGGAGAACGACGTTAACGCATCACATTCACCTATACAGTCTGACGCTACCGAGGAGAAAGATGATCTGGATCAGAAGATTCGGTATATTCGTGAGGGGCACATTTCAGAGCAAAGGTTAGTAGATGGCAAGATGTTGCTGTACCAACGCAATTGTAGCTAGTTGCTATTAAGTATATTAGATTAGTTTCACACCTATATATTTACAGCGCCCACAAAACGAATAATTTCTCTGCGTTTCTAAACAGTCAAATTGGCTATTCCTCAGTTAGCTCAAATTGATTCATTTGGCATCGATGGCTAATCTTCAAGGTACTCATTATGTGAATTACGTCACAGTGAGAATATTTAGTAACTCTTTAGCCCAAATGGAAGTCTGAAGCCAACGATTTGTATATATACATATATATATATATATATATATATATGCATTGAGGCGTATTATTGATTGGTGGCGGGTACTACACCTGGTCCAGATAATGCTCCTGTTTGGTACGTAAATTTCTTTACTCTACATTCGTGTGTAAAGTGCTGACGTCTAGACCAGTCACTGTAAGCAGCGAATCTTAACATGACGTGCGTCATATTTCTGCAGGCGAGAACGGCAGACTGCCGGCTGAGTTCCAAGTCCTCAACGGGCAGCTTTGATGAGCCCACTTGCATTAGGACTAAACTATACAAACAGTCATTTATCATTCAAGTCGAGTGCATGTAAAATATGAATCTGACGGAGTGCTGGTGGGCTTCGGCAATACAGAGTAAACTAGCCATCGTCAGTAGTTCTATAGACCGTACGTTTTCGGTAGTTTAGGTGGACGTTATAAAGGTCGTTTCAAAACAGCTTTTAATCTGCGACGCTCAAAGCCAAGAGTCCGGCTTTGAGTCCGGCGTATCTTCAATGCACCGAAGGTGTTAAGATATCTAGGGTTTTCGCCAACAGTCCTTGTGGCAATATGGCCGCTGACTCTCAGCGGTGTGGTTTATCGTCTATTCTCAATTTATTTTATATTTATTCACTCAGGTTGAGTAGCGATTATAACCACAAATACATCTCTTATACATCTCTCTATAAGAACAGTGAGTCAAGACTATCACCGGGTGATCTGCATATGTATGGATACATACACATACATATATATATATACATATATACGATATATAAGCTACAAGGCCCCACAGTGACGGGCTAATTCATTTAAAGATTGCACAAGATTGCATTTTGCGGCATGGTATCTTCGGCAGAGTTCACCGGCGGCATACACAAGTCTTACATGGTTCATGGATTTCAGCACGTTGACATAAAATGTGATGAAAGCCGTGTACTGCAAATCGTGTTATCACGTGCCTGTTGCTACGCTCTGGCCCCTTCCACTTCGCATTTCTCGTCGCTCCGGTATTGAAGAATTCCGGGTCGAGTTCGGAAAATTTCGCCTCCCATTTTCTAATGCAGTCGATAAAGGCTGTGGTTTACGGGAGGTTATAACGGCGCCTTAGTTGTCTGCTAGCAGTCGTGATGTTCAGTTGTTCGAAGTGTTCGCTCCCGCTAAAAACGGGTGAACAACTAGTGGTGTGCAGTCAAGGCTGCTCAAAAGTGTTCCATGGGGGCTGTCTAGACCCCGTGCTCCCCGAGGATGCGCACTCGGCTCCGTGTGGAGCCTGTGACACCCAGGAACCAACTCACGGTACGTTGTGCGGCCGATTGAGCGAGCTACAGTGGAACTTTGTGAAACTGTGGTTAGCACACACGGCACTACAGGAGCGGGTTGCCAAAATCGAGGCAATCCCGCAGGAACAGTTTGCCGCACCCCTTACGCTTACAGGGGGTTTGAACTCCACGCTAAGTGACAAAATTAGCGTGGAAAAAAGCGGGGGAACGCGGACAACGCGGAAAAACAAGAAAGCCAGGCTAGCAGACAGCACAGAAGGAGGTGACGTCACCGAGCCAAAGACGAGAGAGCTGGCTGGAGAGACCAGCAAAAACAACCGCGCAGGCGCCAAGAGAAGCTTGGCGTCTGCAGAGTTGAGTAACGACAGTGGCAACTTGAACGGCGCTGTTGTGGAGATGGAACCACCGGGTGGTGGTACAGCGGCGTCACCAGCTGCGGCAACAACAACGCCGACAGCAGATCCAGCTGACCCACGTCCGGAAGAGAAGGCAGACGACGATGGTTTTGTTGTCGTTCGTAAGCGACGAGACAACAAAACAAAACATCGAATGCAGCGCGGTAGTGCAACAGATGGCATAGACGGATTGGAAGTCTATGCTAGACCTGCGAAGATCTGCGCCTTGAGAGTGGCACGATTGGCGCAGAAGACATCGGCAATCGGGCTGCAAGCCTGGCTTACTGGCAAGGGCATAACTGTGAAAGCAGTTGGAAGCTACATACACATGGTAGTGATGCTGTGTTCTGTGTGGTGGTACGTGACGAAGATTACGCAAACTGTTGCAGAAATGAATTCTGGCCAAAGGGAAGCCTGTTCCGTCGCTGGGTTGGGGACGTCCCCTACGAGAGGATGGTTAAGGAGAGTTTTAGTGCGCCTGGCGGTCCAAGCCCCCGTAAGTGACTGACCAGTTCTAGAACTGCAAGCGTAGTGGCAAACATACCTCTACGAGTGCTTCTCTGGAATTGTGAGGGACTTAAGGGGGCAATGGATCTTGCACGTGATGACATGTTTAAGTTGGTTGACATTGCACTCCTCACGGAGACATTTCAGCGGGACGAACTGCATATCAATGATATGCGGGGCTTTCACCAGCTGGCTGTCTTACCTGCGGGAGGTCGGGGAAGACCTGTGGGTGGGTTATCTATCTACCTACATAAACGCTTACCACCGATGCAATGCGTCAGGAAAGATGAATACTGCGTGGTGCTCTCCTCTGGGAGGGTAAACGTCGCTGTATTCTATTTCCCACCCACATTCGATTCTGCGGAGGTTGCTGAGACGGTGAGCTTTGGACTTTCAGAGTTAAATCTGACCATGCCAACTATCGTCGGCGGTGATTTCAATGCCAGAATCGATTGTGGGGCCAACGATGATAAAGGCGAGGTGCTGCTTCAGGTGATGGGAAAATATTGGTCTAAAATGTGCCAACGCGCGTGAAGACTATACATATTTAAGTCACAATGAAGCAGCACCATCGACCTGTTGTTTCACAACCTTGTCAGCCGTGAAATTGAAAGCTTTGATGTTCTCGATGAAGCGGCCCGAAAACACCAACCAGTGTTGGCCGTTGTCAATGTTCCCGGTATTTGGCGAGACCGACATAATCCGCCGCGCTTGGTCTGCAATGAGACGGATTAATCTATCTCTTTTGGACAGAGCGGTGGGCGGTCTTGAGGTTAGCCCTGACATCGATACAACCTGTGACCAGCTGGAGAGGACGATGAGAAGTGCAGTGAAGTGGAAAGGGTTATGGCAGAAGAGATCACGGCCCGTGGTACTCTCGAGCCGCTACCTAGCCCACGTTGAAGTGCTTAAACTCCTGCACCAAGCAGAGCCAAGCAACATCATCACTGCAAGCCAGGCAGGACTATTTTGAGCGTAGAAAGGCCTATATAAGACTCTGCTATGATCATAAAAGGAACACGCGAGGCGGGAGGAACGACGGCTGCTTGAAAGAGCAGAACGAGAGCCCTCAGTTTACATCGTGCGACCTCGTAGGGCGGGGAATCCGCTTAGTGACGGACAGGTAAAGAGCCACCTAACTAATCTTTTATTCAATCGTGACGTTGCGGGCCGTATCTCCAATCGTAACAGCATCCGCTTACATTGGAGCAGCACAACATGAATCTGCCTTTCGGGGTGGAGGAGGTGTGCCAGGTCCTACGGTCACTCCCGAAGAGAAAGAGCTCAGGGCCCGATCAGGTCTGCTATGAGCATTGGATCCAGTCACTCCCTCTCTTGGCAGAAACTCTTTGTGATTTCTTTAATGAAATTATAGAGAGGGGGCGAATGCCTAAAGTCTGGCATGTCGCCAGGCTTTCTCTTCTGTTCAAGGGTAGGCATGGTGATGACCATCAGGATCCAAATCTCTACCGTGGAGTGGCGTCAGAACGCACTTTGAAGAAGATTTTCTGTAAGTTGGTGATTCGGCGGATTGAGCACGTGGCTGAAGAGGCACTTCCACCGGAGCAATTCGGTTTTTAGGAGAGGCCGAGGCACCCGTGATGCAATCACGTTCTCCAGTCAGAATCGAGCGAGCTGTGGCACAACCCAGAGGTCATCTGTATGCAGTCTTTATTGACTGCGTCAAGGGCCTTTGACAAAGCCCCTCGCTATCTGCTGGTTGAAGCATTCCAACGAGCAGGAGTGGGTGGCTCTCTCTCCTGAGTGTAATAGCAAGTTTCTTTGAGGAGGACACCTTGTTGGTAGACGGTGAGCAGGGTGTATTGGAGATTAAGCAAAATGTGGGAACTCCGCAAGGAGACCCGCTGAGCTGCGTCTCGTTTACACTTCTTCTTGCTGACCTCGTCGGTTACAGTCCGACAGGAGTACCAAAAAGCCGTGGTGGGTGATGTATGCAGATGATATCGTGGTCGCTCATCGCGACCTAGGTGCCATCAAGCGCATTACCTCTATGATAGAGGCGTTCCTTGTCTCGAAGGGACTTGAGATAAACACCAGGAAAACCAAAGCCATGAAATTCAGGCGTGGAGGTCGATTGGCTGCCAGAGACGTTATACGTTGCTGCGGCCAACCATTGGAGTTTGTTAACTCTTCCAGTATCTTGGCCTTCGGGTTTCATTATACGGGAACGACGTTCACAGCGCATATAAACGAAACAGTACGGAAGGCACTTGTCTCTCTTTACGGGGAAGTAGGCAATGTCCGAAGACTGTCCGTTTTCTCAGCAGTGAGGCTCTTCATGCTTAAGATTGTTCCGGGGCTGATGTATGGCCTTGACAGGGTGTGGAACCACCTCACACTGCGATTTTAACCAGCTTGAGAGGGTGTTTTCTCATTATATATGAAGCGAGTGCTGTGCTTGTCTATTCGAGCAAGGAGCCGCTTTGTGTATCTCATGTCAGGTTGTCCACCAGCTACTGAACAATCCGACTAAGCTGAAGATGCCGCGTACAGTACCATAACGAATGTTTCATTTCTGAATGGGAAGCTAAGAGTCGAACAGGCCAGACGGGAGGTCGGTGGTTTGGACGTTTTCAATGGCCGTGCACCTTTGGTCTGGTCCTGCATGTGACAGTCGCCACGTATAACACCAGGTACATAGTGTCATGGTATCACTACCTGGTATGTTCAAACGCAGCCTTTCACAGAGGAGTGACGAGTGTGCACCTGCCGGTTCTGCCTGAAAGGTGTGCCAAGTACCATGCAGTGGGATGCACCAGCGCTGAACAAAAACATCGTACACTACTTCTCTCGCCGAAAGCGTGAAGAAGATAGAGTATTATGAAGAAACATCGTGAACTGTATATTATACTCAATCTGAGTGAAATAAATCTAATTGGAATATAACGGCGCCTTAGGTTATTCCATAAAAAGCGGACAGTCTGCTAAAGAAGACGAGCTCTATTCTCAATGAACATTGTTTAATAAAAATTCGATCAACAACAACAGGGATCGAACCGGCGACACCCCGGTAGGTGACAGCCATGACTAGCGCACTAGTCCCTCACTGATCCATGCCGCTACTCGGATATACGTCTGCTGCAGCCAAATGACCCCACGGCGAAACTTAAAGGTTTTCGTCTTCCGTTAATTTATTTGCCAGCCCTTACGATGACGGTAAGT